>JAVCKT010098809.1:0-10427 GCA_032273925.1 Rhynchotus rufescens | reverse complement strand
TGGAAATAAGCTCCACAAGTTTCTTGGAGTTGGGGGTGGAAGGCTGGGTGCAGCGCAATAATCTGTTCACCAAAACACTGGCCATTGTTGGTGCTTGTGGCATTACTTGCATTTTGACAGATTTTTGTAGTGTGCATGAGGTAGGTGATTTTTAGGTTGATTTTAATTCTTTTAGAGAGCCATCTGTAACTATCATCTTCAACAACCCTGAAATGTACCTTATTTTCTTACTATGAAGGCTACACTTCTCACCCCATCAAAAAAACACTAAGATATGAGATTTCAAGAAAAATGATAAAAACTACGCTCAGAATAAAATCATGAGAGTTGGGTACAATAAAGGCCAGTGAGATGTGAGATTCAGGCCTTCATAGCACCTAACCTGTCTAAATCTGAACCAGTTTCAGATTATTTTATTCAGTATAAATCACCTGCTGTGGTAGCCTACTGCTCATCAGTGGTTTGTCCAATGGAAGAAGCAGCCTACCTTGATATCCATTTCAAGCTATGAAACTAAATCATTTGAACAACTGTTTACCTCTGATTTTGTGCTCTGTTGGTTCAGTTCCTTTTCTACGTAGGTGCAGCCTATAAAGGCCATTCTGTTGCTTTTAAGCACAAGAAAAAAAATGTGTGTTTTTTACAGTGCAATGAAAAATTGAAAAATGAAAAATTAAGTGAATTGTCCCAGGTTTTATAGCACATTAGGAATGTGTTATAGCACATTAGGAATGTGTTAGAAATACTCCCAAGACTGTTCTCTACACTGTTGATTTTTCAGGATTACCTTTAACTCACTCATGTTTTTTCCTTCTGAAAATGCAGATTGCAGTAGTGAGTGTTCTGCAGCCAACAACCAGTTCTGTGTGAAAGAAAATGGGGTTCCAGCATGCAAATGTTTGGACAACTTTGAAAGGAAGGACAACCGATGTGTGGCGTGAGTACTCGGTTTCTTCCCAAGTTATATGCAAAGATAGGGGAGAGGAATATCTAAAAGAGGGACTCTTAGAGGAAAAGCCAGAAGCTATGCTGGTCAGAGAGATGGTTGAAGTGGTCGGCCCGTGGACAGGTCCCTGTGGTGTCACAAGTTAGGGCATTTCATCTGCTTGGTGTTAGTCTGGATATCCTGACAGATATCCTGAACTCTTTATGTGCCTCGTAACACCTCAGAGGAAACTCAAGGTGATCAAAGGGCATCTGTGAGTCAATGTGGAGGACAGACTACCTCACACTTACTTTATTGGCTGCCCTCATGAATATCAAGTATTCCCTCAGAGTAGTGATCCATAGGAACTTGGATGCTGAAGCCTTTTAATAAGCACAAGTCATAGAGCAAAAATTGCCTGAAGGTTCCCCATTGATATGTGCAAAGACTCTGTTCCCTGATACATTTCGTGTCTCTGTTATTCCAGTTTTCCCTCTGTGGGCATTTCTGTCAGCTCAGGATCAGAACAGAGTAGTGGGTTTTTGTTGGTGGAGTTGAGTAGATCACCAGTTGGGCTGCACTCCCATGGGTCAACAGTAGGACCTTACTCCCACATCTATGAGTTCAACTTCTTTTGTTATTGCTGCTGTATGTGTAGAACAGAACCACTTTTATCTTAAAATGAGTATAATCTAAGTGTGAAAAATGACAGGAAATGGGAGAATGTGAGGGAAATGAAGAGCTGAGACCACTGAAAAAGACTGTGCTTTTCACCCATGGGTAGCAATTCCAAGCAGCTCAGAGGTGTAGGGTTTAGCTCTTTTGGAGAAATTAGGTGCTTTTAATATATTTCAGGCTGAGAATATGAAATTTCGAATGCCCAGCTCACCAATCATACTGAAAATATCAGAAATTTATGCTCCTTGCTTGTTTCCCTCTAACAAATGAAACAAAACAAATTGTTATTAAGATGTTTTAACAGAGGAAAGCCATGATGAGCTCACCTTGCAGAGAAATTGTTGGTAAAGAGTGAAAATATGCAAATGATTTGTGATCATCTGCTGAATGATATTAATTGTCTTTCTTTTCTTTATTTCTTTCCCTTTTTCTTTTTTTAACTCTCATGCAGTTGTGCAGTGGGGTACGCTGGAGAGAACTGTCAGAACAGTAAGTACAAGAATTTCTCCTGTTTAGTTACTGCATGGAAAAAATCTCAGTAATGTTTATCCTGAGCAGAAAGCCGAGATAACAAAAACAAGTAGCAGCCTTTAGTAGCTACTGTCCTATATTGATGACAAGAAAATGTTAGAGAAGGATGAGTGATATTGCACTGCTGCCTGGAAGGAAAAATCCTAATCAAATCCCATGTTCAGGCAGATAGTTGTATTTCATCAAATGACACCTGCATTAAGCCCTATAGCTTTTAGTCATATACAGGATATTTGACAGAAAAGCATTTAGTCCTGATTTGAAGATATCTTGCAGAGCTGAAATTATCACTACAGATGGATTAATTATTGCTTTCTACTTAACATCAGTAAATTACTCTAATTTGAAATGTTCCTGCTTTAATACCCAACCCTTGATTCTTTATTTGTGCTTTAACTCGCCAGTGCTGCATAGTATCTAGTATTCTTGGTGTAGAAATGATGGCCCTGATTGTGTCATCTCATAATTATATTAGTTTGGAGGAGTGGACTTCCATTCCCCCCCTTTCTGAGTCACTTTTACAGCTTTTATCTGTCCCTATTCCCCTTTCCACTATCATACAGATAGGAAAAGGCATCTGTCCCTGCCTTGTGTTTGCATGTGCCTAAGGTGAGAACATCCAGTGCAGACAAAGGCAGTCTGAAAAACAGCACCTGTGATTCTGTGCTTCTCACAACTCCTCTGGCTTTGTTCAAACAAACGGTGTAACATTTCCCCTTTGAAAGCCCTACAAATTCTCATGCTGCTCAGTCTCTCAGTGGTATGTGTTTAACCACTCCATGTCTGCAGCTATGAGATCTTAAAGGTTTTTCCTTCTGTTCTTGTATGTGTGTGTATGTGGGTATGTGGGAGTGTGTTTCTTGGTTCTTTTTGTCTCTCCTTTTTTTTTTCTTTTTTTTTTCTGCTTAAAAAGTTTGGAGATTGGCTAACAGTAGTTGTAGTGCAGCACAAAGAAGTGTGCAGGTGTAAATGTTTCACAGGAAGGATAGTTTTCATCCCCTGAAACATGTTTTCCTTGAGAAAATTTTGGGAATCTTAATGCCTCATGACTTGTTCTTTAACCACAAAGTTATGTTGTCTGCACAAAAATTAGAAGAGGTTATCGTTGTAGACTGATTTCGTTTTTCCTTGATATTTTGTAGGGGCAAAATGGGAAGATTGCATGTTTTTTTCCCACTTTCCTGGCAGTTTCTTCACAACAGAAACAAGCATTCTCAATTCCTCCCTCTTTTCCCTATTTTTTTCTCCTTAAAAGCAACAGGAGTCCTTGTCCTGTATTGAAGTCCTTGACCTTCAATATTTGCTCTGAATTTTCAATTGCTGTTTCTTTGTTATTTCCAGATAGCAAACTCATCCTTATAATAGTGGGTACAGTGCTTGGAGCCATTATATTGATTTTCCTGATAGCAATCATTGTCGTCTCAACAAGGTAAGCGTATTTCTGACAGTTGTATCGAAGTAGCATTGCTGCATTTTCCTAGAGAAGAAACTTAGAGAGAGGGGCAGGAATGTGACTGTGCTCTGGGCCCACAAGATCATTAAGACATGTGGCCATTAGGATTTGTTTTCACCTATGTACTCTCCACACAAATGTTAATTCTTTTGCTGTAAATTAGATCCTGGGTGCTTCAAACTAGGCTTTCCAAATACACACCTGACCTGTAGATGATAATCCCACCCTAGCCAATACTGGTAGTGCCTCTGATACAAGGGCACTGGTATCAGGAAAATGCATGGTCCAGATTCAGACCTCTGCGTTTGCTCCTGGTGCTGCTCAGATGAAGGCTCCTCCTCATCCTCCCATGGTTGGTTGTCAACACCAACTGTACCATTCGCTCCAGGGACTAGTTGAAAAAGGTCAAAGTCCCCCTCTGTCTCTCCTAACAGCTTTGCCCTGTAAGAGGTGCCAAGCTTTGCCTTCTGTTGCTGATAACAAGGGTTTTGCAATAGGCATGCTAGAAAAAAAAAATCTGTTGCACATTTCAGAAGCAGACTGGTCATTGAAAATAAGGTGGGAGGGACAATTGAGCATGGAAGGCACACTAAAAGGTCTTTTGAAACCTTTTGTTGTTTCTGAAGATCCAAACACAAAAGAGATCCAGAGAGGAAGAGTCTGATAAAGTCGGGATATTTAAATTCGGAAGGCACTGGCAATACACAGACCAGGATGTTCCCCAGAGTGCAGACTACGAGTGGTCACGCGAACCCGGGGTATGAGCCAAACAACCCTTACGAGATGGATTACTCGTCCAGGAGTAGCGCTTTGGAGCGGGAATATGATGACGAGGTAAGTGTTCCCAGAGGGCTGGGGCAAACGTGTCCCCGCACTGCAGTGCGGAGCCAGAGTGGTGCATCTGAAACTCCATTCATCTGCCTTTGATCCAAGAGGCCAAAGTGCCTCAAAGACCAACGGACTGGGAATTCTCCGAACTCGGAGAATCCTGCTTCTGCTTCCCACCAAGGGCCTCTGCAGTCGTAGCAGTGCGTAAGGTGCAAAGTGCCTTTGGAAGCTTCTTTTGGAAGAAGCACCACTGTTGGATGGCCAGAGCACAGGGCTCCTGTCGAGCAGAGCCGTGCTGCCGGCTGGAAAGTGCCTCCCGAAAAAGCACCTATGTTTTATCCGTGTTCTCTGCAAGGGGCTGTGGAAGGAGCAGGGAGAAATGACACACTGTGGCACCGTGATTCACTGGATCCTGCTTGCATCCAGTAAACAGGATGTGTGTTGCCCAATCGGGGCTTTGTTAAATGGATATTTTTGGATATTTTACTACTCCTGGTTAGGGGAGAACGTCTGTTTAATTGCAACACGCTTAAGTGTTTTGCAGAATTGAGGCCAAAACCCCAAATATGAGCAACCCAGTAAACATGCTGTTTTGTTAAAAGAAAAAAAAAAAGGCTTTCTAAAAATTCTTCCAGTAAAAAGAGGAAAAACATATATACTTTTGGTTAACATATGTACAGTTGCTTAATCAGAATCACGTGGATTCTGACTTCTCTAAGTTTCAAAAGATGTTAACTTTTCACTGAAGAAAATCTGTCCTTAAAATACATTCGGTTTTCCATTAGGGCTGATGTTGCTTGGATGGGAGAGCCACCATGTGCAGGATGTCACATCCTGAGTTATTCTGAGAAGGAGGCATTTTGGCCCAGAACTCTCCTTATTTCTTTTCCTGTCCAATTTCTTTTCTAGTATGAAATCGCAAAGGAGCCTGATGGATTTCGGCTGCAGCGCAGATACTGAGTGACCGGAGCTGCAGACGGATGAAGGATCACTGCAACAACAGATCAGACCAAAGGTTTTTATGACCTCTTACTTCAGCTGCAGAAAGAGCAAAGTCCATAGCACCAGATTCTCTGAGGACTTTGTAAATGATGACCACTTCTTGAAGGAGATAAGAGGCAGTAACTTGCTGAAATAAGTGAAAATAAAAATGAAGCAGAGAGTAGGGAGGAGAAGGGGACATCAAAAAAAAACCCCAAAAACCCAGTGTGCCTAAACATTAGACTACCTTAAGGAGGCCTAGTCACTGGAGAGTGGATGTAGGCAAGACACCAAGGTGTTAATCCTGTTGTTTTTCAGTTCTTCCCAAAGAAGAAGCCAATATATGATGCTGATATATGCCAATATATGATGCCTCAGTGCATGATCTGTCATCCACTGGCAACCTGCCCAGCTTTGAACAGTTAGGACATTGCCAAAAACCCACAGGATCAAAACCGATCTTTATGTGACCCTAAGCTCCTTCTCTTTACTGTATGAGTTACCATCTTTTGCTCTCATTAACAATATCTTCAAACTGGTTTTCTTCAACTTGCATGACTAGATTGCTTTTACGTTCGCGACTGCTGTGAAAAACATTGTGGGTCTTATTGAGTTTCACACTCCTTAACTTTTGATGTTATTATCTCAGCTCTTTTTATTTTTCATTTATTATATATGCTCAATCCTTCTGAAAAAGCCCCCATATTTTACTGTGTAATTGCCTGTACATTTACACTATCCATTGGCTAGCATTTGCATTTCTTGTATATAATATATATATGCCCACATATGTACATATATTTATAGGCTAACTTCATCTAAAGCACAGATTAATTTTGTGTTTTATTTTCTTTTTTTTTTGATATGTACAAATTAACTTTTCCTAATAAATGTGAAATTTCTCAGTTCCAAGGCTTTCCTATATTGCTGCCTAGCGGTCCAAAATTTTTGTTTGTTTATTTTACCGATTCAGGGACTATTTTATATTAAAACTTGTAGGGGTGAGGTGCAGGTGTGCACAGATTGTTTGGATCAGCATTTGCCTGTCACTAAGAAGAACCAATCAGAAATATTATTAAACTCTAATAAAATGAAAATGCTTATTGATGTAGGGCTAGCACCCACTATCTGTGGCAATTTTCAGTAGGAACGGGGTGGTTAATGCAGTTATATCTTCTTTGAAAATGCTGGCAAAGCTACTAAAGGGTCAGGCAGTTTCTCTCTGTTGTGTTTCTGGTTTTGCAATGTTCACGGGCAGAATTTATTTATTTCCAGTCTGCTCCTGTCACCTTCACTGCTGTCACCTGCCTGAGAAGTGCCTGCTGTTTGTAGGTGCCACAGGGGGCCAGGCCCTGGTGGCTCTGGCCACCCTGAACCAGCTGGGTGCATTTCAGCGTGTGCAATGTGACATTTACTCCATGTGAGCTAGCAGGACAGATTAGCTAGCTGCTTAGGACAGATTATTCAAAGGAGGGTAGAAATTTGGTCGTATTTTGTTGACTTTTCCTCTGACCCTTCAGCATTGGGTTAGGACTGTACTTTTGTGGTGCACACAGAGTTCAATAGCAAAAACCCTTAAGCTCAGTATGTACTTTTACTTTGTACAGCCAGCTCCTTCTTGTCCCTTTTCAAGGCTGAAGCTGGTGATTATCTTGAGTCTAATAAAAAGATCTATCTATAGCAAGAATATCAGTCCCCGGTCTTCTATCAAGATAAACTGCCAGTTTCACCAGCATGGTGTAAAAGATTCCTTAAAATATAAATAACTTATAAATAACTGCAGCCAGTTACAGAAGTGCATGAAAAATCTTTCAACTGTTATCTGTTTATTTTGCAATGAGGTAGGTTTGGAAAGACAGCTGAAAGATCAACCGTAAGCGAAACTCCAATGCAATAAAACTTTAATGAGGGTGCAATATTTGGGAATTCAGTGTCAATGGTAATAAAACACGGAGCGGGAATAGTCAGGTGTGTGCGTCATGTAACGCCAGAGGAATTTTCATTGCTCTAGTTCAAAGCACAGTTCTGCAGCTGCACCCACTGCACCCGCCCTCTCACCACCCGGTTCCCTTTTAGCCTCTGTCTCTCAGATTTGGCTGCAAACTCATGATTCTTCAGCATTTCAAGGGCTGCTACTGCTATTTTGTCTGGGTTGAAATTCTGTGGCCAAAGGGTGAACTGGGAGGGATTTTACCCCTTTCTGGGTGTTTACAAAGCGTGGTTGTACATGGGGAGCAACCTGCGAGCAACCCTCTCACGTGAGTGTGAGCAAGGCATGCCAGCAGGGTGAAAGGAACAGGGAATCTGCATGTGTTTCCACACCAGCCTCTCCCATCCGTCAGCACGTTGAGGTGCAGGGTGTCCGGCTGCCACGTCACACGCGGATGGGGAGGAGGAGGAAGAGGATGTGCTGCTTCACCAACCACCTGCTTCCAACTCAGCCTGAAAACTGCACTGGAGACGTTTCTTGACCCGTGCTTGACCAGGGACAGAAGTTTGGGCGGTCGCATGCTTGCGTAGAGGTGTTGGGGTAGCTTGAAGCACAGGCGGTGCTTAGGTGACTTGTCCGCCTGTGCGCGGAGCCGGGTGACGCACACCTCGCCACGCGGGAGCCGGTGTCCAGCCTGGCATGGGGAAGGCAGCACCTTCCCGCAGCGAAAGCAGGAAGCATTTCGTGTTTATTTACCTGCTGGTGAGACCTGCTGGTTTCTTTTATGAGGCCACGTGTGCACAAGGCCGGCGCGTGACCGGTGTCACCAGCGGGCTGGGACGTGCGGTGGGAGAGGCGGCTCTCCCATGGAGTGCGTGTCCGGGGACTCGGCTTTTCACTGCTCACCTGCCACCCTGGGGCTCCAAGGGATCAGTAGCTGTGTCTGCAGAAGCTGCTGGTGAAAGTAATGCAAACAAACAAAAATTCAAACCTAAAATCCCACAAATGTCTGTGCTCAGTTGTCTTTGACTCTGACGGAGCCCGGGAGAAACCCAATTTCCTGAAATTCCTCCCCGTCTCCAGGCTGGCCCAGCTGCCTGGCTCCCCCAGAAGGAGCAGCTCTGCTGGCAGCTTTTCCTGCTCGGGCCATGCCCAATGGATAGGCTCTGACAGCTGCATTTTTCCTTTGGAAACATGGCCTGAAGGTAGGATCCAGTAGCATCTGGCTCCTCCTGAGTGGAAAGGAGCCGCCCCTCCTGTTTCCCAGTGGCACCTTCAGTCCAGGCCCCTTTCCCAAGCGCTCCAGGAAGGAAAAAGCTGACAGATAAAATCACGGGCACAGATCCATCATATCTAACAGTAGAATAAAAATAAGAGGGAAGCAAAAGAGAAGGGACTGTAAAAAGTGCCCGGGGTCACATGCGCTCCTGAGCTAGCACGTGCTATTGCCACTCCTGCAGCGACCCAAGGGCAGCCCGCTCCGAGGGGACACTTCTCCTGTTACCTGTCTTTCCTGGCGCCTTTCCTGCCTGAAGGGTCGTGCCCGGGCTGTGTGTGAGCTCTGTGCCTCCTTTGCCCGAATTACACACAGGTTGCTCATCAACCATGAAGAGCCAGGGTGAAGGGCTGCACACTGGGCCGAGGGAGGTTTAGCCAAAAACAGCCTTGTAAAACAAATGGAGTGTTTTCACAAGCAGGAAGCTCAGAAAAAAATAAATGCAAAGTGCTTCCTGCTTTGGGGCCTGGAAAGCGCTGCCTTTCATGTGCCGACCTCCAAAACCAACCTCACCTCCAAAACCAACCTCGCCGGGTTTCTTCCGCACCTTTCCTGCGGGAGAGCCAAGTTAGCTGCTCACCAAGGCAGTGGCTCCAGCCCAGCACCTCCTGGTGGAAGCAAAGCAGCCTGCAAAGAGCTCCTCAGCAGCCCCACCGCTCCTGCAGAGGCCACCGAGGTGGGATGACCTTGTGGGGAGCGTGGGCAATGGGGCTACCTGCCCACTCCCCGCAGCCTGGCCTGAGTGGTGGGAAAGGGCCTCCTTGGCAGAGATCTCCTCAGGGAAGTGGTGGGACTTGCAGGGCCAGGAAAGGAGGAAAGAGGAATCTGATCCTTTTTCCACATTTTTTTTTTTATCTTGGCCTAAAATGCTAATACCTCTGATAGCCACTTGAGGGATACTTACCCCAACCCCACTTTGTGCTTCACCGTGTCCTCTGCCAACCTTTTCCAACAGTGACATTAGCATCACTGCTGGTTGTGCTTTGGTGGGCTGAGGAGGGGGAGACACCTCCAAGGGGTCTTCTTCCTCCATGCCCTTGATGGCTGTCATTCGTACTCAGCTCGTGCTTTTGGAAATGAGCCTGGTCAAATATTAGAGAACTTCTGCCACTCCTCTGGTCGTCAGCACTTGGGTGCAGCTGTGAAGAGAAGATTTGCATGAATGGGACCTGGAAAGCATCGGACTTCTCAGAAGAAGTCTTTGATCTCTACCGTACTGATCATTTTATGTGGTAGATTAACCAAAATACACAACAGCATATTCCAGAGGTCCAACAGGAAACTCCCACATCCTGGACTCTTTCTTTTTAATGGTTTATGTTTAGGACATTTAATAACTTTGAGATAATACTATAGTGATGAAGTATTTAATTCCCTCTCCAACAGTGGAAGGTTGAGAATGGTGGGAATTGAGGGTCAACTACAGGCAGGTATTTCAGTGCCTAACTTGTTCTGAAATCAATAGGAATTAGGGTCCCTGAGGAGGGATTTGTGGATCTGGGCTGATATATCATGCCTATAAAACATGCAGGGCTTGTGTTGCACATGTGTAGCAGTAAGTTATTGTTCTTTCAAAAGCAAGCCTTCCTTTTTTATATTGTTCTCATTTTCTCAACTGTTTTTCCCTTCAAAGGCCACAGAGAGTTTTCTGTATGAACAAAACCTGTGGCAAGATGACTATGCTATGCTGGGCAAAACCTATTTTCCATAAAAACAAGCAAGAAAAAAAATAAAATTAGATTAATTTAAAAATCCAACTTTCAATTTTTTTTTTTTTTTTTTTTTTTTTTTTAATCTGCATAATGCAGTTGGAGGCCCAGGCTGC
>JAVCKT010098808.1:0-10427 GCA_032273925.1 Rhynchotus rufescens | reverse complement strand
CTGAACTAAGAGTTCTGGTTTTTTCCTGAAATATTTACATTTCCTATACGCATGAAGGAAAATGCATACTTCTCTTCAGAACAGAAAAAAGATGGAAACAAGAGAGAGGAAATCAAAGGAGGTCTACCCTTTTCCAGAATTTTCAGGGAAGAGAGGAGTTTGACTTGTTAGAGCAGTTTGGGTTTCTTCAGTGTTCAAAGCTATGTCGAGACACAAGGTTCAAGCCCCTGGAATCTTTTCTTCAGCAAGGCTCGTTCTTTCTGCACAAGACACTACAGTCACAAGAACCCTGCAATTGGATTGCTGGAAAAACGCTCATTTCTGTTACTAAATTAGAACAGGACTTGCCCCATGCACGTATTACACCTAGACAGAAATCTGAATTTGTATCTGCATAAGGAATTTCTATTGCATGCCATAATCTGTGATGAATAACGCTCTTTTTTAGCAGGCATATAGTATAGATGGTCATTCTGCATATAGAGGTGCTGAAAGTAGATTCCAGACCTTTCGTATTATGCTGTATTTTCCAGTGTCTATCTGTCACTCTCACTTACAATCATGCTGTTAGTCAGCACTAACCTTAAAGAACTCTCAACTTTTCTGCTGAAGGTATGATCATTGAAATAATAGAAGTGAGGTCTTCCTGCAACGATTAATTTTTCCACTGAATTTCCAGCAGGTACATTGTCTGCCTCTGAGACGACTCCAGCTGTGCAGCACAACAGGATAAATAACACTTTTCCATTTCCCTGAGAAGCTGCTTCCTTCATCTGCTGAGGTTTCAAACTTTCCTCAGTCTAGTTTATTTTCCTCTACATAAACTAGTTTACAGCTTAAGTGGGGGGAAAAATAAAGAAATAGTCAAATGAAAAGGAAATATCTAAAGAAATTACTTAGAAGCTGTAAGGAGTTTTCCGAGGCTGAACTGAAGGTTTTCTAGATTTCACTCTTTATTTCACAGATTAAAGGGAATATCTTGGGGCTCTGTGAGAAGGTGGTCTCTGTGTTATACTGTTTTCAAGTGACTGCTCTCAGAAAGAATAGCAAAGAAAAAGAAGAGAAATGAGGAAAAATAGTTGCGAAGTAGGAATTTTGTTTTTATTATGAAGATGTTTTGAGTCTTCTTGGACTTTGTTTACATTTGTAAAGTATATTTTTCACATCACCTTTCAGATACAACTATCCTAACTAGAATAGCACAATTTTTAACTAAGTCATGGAGACTTTTTTTGTTTTGCACATCATTCAAAATTAAGTTTAGTTGCTCTGTGAAGTGTGAATATACAGTATGCTTTACACACAGAAAGGAAAGAAAGTCCCTCTGTGTGCTTTTCAGTAGCACATAGAGGGACTGGACACATATGTATTGCTGTTAAACTACAGTGTCATGAGTCCCATCACTGTATCCATGAATTTGAAAAGAAATATAGTCATATATTCTGTTAAACTATGAGTGAGATCTTTGCTTTTCAGGAGCACAGTGCTTGGATTTCTGTGCTCTGCAACATCACAAGTAAAACTGGTTTGAAGTCAGCAGTTTTTAATATTCTAAAACAATCAGATCTACAGCAATAGCTCTCAGATCAGTTAAGAAATAGCGTGTCATTCACCTGTGACCTGATTGCTTTTAGTATATTAAATTAAAATTATGTCCAGTGCCTAAAGTACAGCATATGAATAATACAGGAAAAAAAATGCAATTGTCATTCTAAACTAGTTTCATAATATATTATTGAGGGTGACAATTCACCTTATTAAAATCTTTTATGTTAGGCTTATGTGCACAACGTATTTAAAGCCCCTTTGTACTTCCATCTTTTTACTTTAAACTACTTTGTACTGCTATACATCTTATTTTCTTCTCATCTCTTAAGCTACCACAGTAATTGCACAGGCTTTTTTCCTCAGCTTTCATGCATTAAAGTTACCACAAACTGGATTTATTTCCTTGTTAGCAGCTAGCAAGTGAATCTTGCTGAGCTCATGATATTTCAGGATGATAGGCACAGATTAAACTTGCCAAAATTACTTAAACAGCAATTAATTCTGTGAGGGCAGCTCCAGTCCCAGAAATGGAACTGGAAAGGGCTGACTGCAAGCAGATGTTTTAAGGGAAGATGAGAATAGGATTGATATTTAAAGTTATTGAGTGATCTATTCCAGTGCTTCTGCAAACAGTTTTCATGAAAGCTGAAAGGCTTCATACCTTTTCCATGTATTGCCAGTTTGAGTTAGTAAAATTTACATTTTAATTTACGGAGGACTTCTTGAGTTTTTTTGTATGTTTGCTTCTGTCAGAGCAGCAGCAGATACTTCAGAAAGTGCTCATTTTACCAGCACAACAATCCTGGCAGTATTTCTCTTCATGTAATAAAAATCTATTTCTTGTCTTGAATAATAGAGCAATCATATTTCACTTATTCTAAATTGTTTATACTGGAACATGGCTACAGCAGCACTTGGGTCATTCCAGGAACACCTTTCTAAGGCTCATTCCCACCCACTGTCCATGTTTTGCCAGTGGGATAGGAGTTTCACAGGGTTTAGTTGACAGGCAGTCCCAGGACACCAAATATGCAACTAGTGTCCTGAGTTTAAAGCCATCTCCTACATACACAATCTCTCTTACTTTTTTCTTGTTCTTGACCATTCCCTCCTTCACACCCCTATTCTTCTCCCGGTTTTTGGTCACTGCAGTCACAAGCTTCCACATCTTAATGATCCTTCATTACCCTTTTATTTCATATAAGAGAAATTGAGTTCTCTGTCACTTAGCACAGTCAGTGCACAAACTCTTGATAGTGTAATTTAAAAACAACTTTCAGAATAGTATTCCTGAAAATTATGCTTGAATGGTTCTAAACCACTGATCTCATTAACAGGATGCTTTTCCTGAGCCAGTTAGGGGAAGGAAAAGTCAATGGTTTTTATAATGAAAGGTGTTGAAACATTAAGAAGAAAATGCAACTAAAAACCTCAGAATGTATTCTGGCATCATCAGGTGTCAATGCATTGTTTTTACAACACTGAAGTCAATGCAAGTTTTGAGAAAGGCTTAAATTGGGAAAAGCCCTGGGTTCTTCATGAAAGCTAATGCCCATCCTTCCTTTGCTGTCATGACAAATCTATGCAAGCACACTGCCTCCTGGCCAGCCGCAGCAAGTATATTCGCTATATTTTCACTGCCTACATTAATGTAGCTGATCTTCAAAGTCTGTGCGATGCTGTTTTTTACGGTTTAAGCCTTCAGCTTTAGGCAAAGATATGAATGATGTTTCTAAAACATAGTCTCCCCATGTACAACTGTTCTGGCTTTCATTAAAAAAATTAAATAGCTGACAAAAGATTTAGAATCCATCACTTCTTCATTCAATTTCAGTAGGATTTCAGATGAAAGTGATATGAAAATATGCTTGCCTAAATGACTATATCTTATCCTGAATGCACAACATGACAGCCAGAAAGTAGACTACTTGTGGTTAAATTAGAGATGACATACCTGAATGAATCCTTTTTGTAAGAAAGAATATTTTATTCTAAATCCCTACTTTCTTTACTGAAATAAACAAAGACTTCCTAAAACTGCAGTTCCAAGAAAAAAAATGTTGCTCTGCAGTTGCTCTCTTTTTTTGCCCTTAGAGAAGTCTTCATGATATTTCTCACACTGTATGCCCTATGTGAGAAAAGAGAAAAAGTGAGATAATATATCCCACAAGCTTCTATGGGACTGTGACATTTGTCAAAGCTGTTAGATGTGGTGACAGTTGAAAGGTCTGAGTCATCTGATCGTGCAGGCAAGCGGATCCTATTGTCATCATTCTGAAGCCTAGGAACTGTGTGGACCTCTGCCAGCAGCACTGCAGTTAGCAAATACGTCGATTTGATAAAGCAATACTGCTAAGATCAGGCAACACACTCAGGTTAATGACAACTGTTCTCTCAACTGCTTCCTGATGCAGCATTGCCACAGATTGAGGAGTAAAGGTAACATTTTGATAGCTTGTTTTGGGGAATTGCTGTTGTATGTTTGACTATGTTCTTTTCCTTTAGTGGTTAAGATAGCTGCTGAAGAAGCTCTGGAAAAATATGCCTCTATAACTCAGAAGGATATAGGAGATGTTGCTGATGGTACTTTTTAGGCAGCATTGCTTGTTTTGGAACACTAAACGCTGTGCTTCTCTGTTTCATCACCCTGAGTATGAGATAAGAATAAGACCCCTCCCAGTGGGATAGCGCTCGACCACCTACATATTTAAATGTGTGCACATCAGCTTTGTGGGTGACTGAGGTCAGTATAAATTTTCCAATGACTTCAATGCAGACAATGTTTTGTCTCACTTTTATCAATAAAGTGTAGCAGAATACACTGAGGTTTGGACAGTCTCTTTATACAATTTAGTTTTTGAAAGGTAATGTCAAAGCTGAAACCCATCATTATAAGATTCCATAAAATGACTGTTCCTTTGGTAACATTCCTAATTCCACACAAATTAAAGCCAGAGGTATTATTACATTATCTTTTATATGGTCAGGATTATCATTATCTTAGATATGTCACTGCCTCTTTAGAGACAATGTGAAGGTAGAGTAAGATACAGGAATCTTCATGGTCTCAAGTATGCTACAGGGAACTGCAACATGTGTCAGATCACATAGGCAGCCCGATGGCTCAAAAGCACCTTTTCATCTCTAACTCCTGCTAAGCCATCATACTTCTCTAGAAATGACATTTACCACATCGTCTGTCCTTCTGTGCATCAAAAGCAACTAGGCTTCACCCAGATATGCTCCACTAGGTAAAAAGGTTTTCTTTAGAAAAATATTTCATTTTTCAGAAAAAAATAAACCATGAGGTACATCAGACACCAAGGAACTGCTATGAGGGGCCAAGGCCCTCATATGGGTGAAGAATTTCTGTAACTATCCTTGCCCTTCCCTTTGAAGCTCTGTGGGAGCAGAAAGTTTCTCAGCTTTCAATTTTTTTTTTCTTCTTATCTATATCCCTTGCTGAATTCATACATTATACACCTATAGGCACTAATAGGTATATTTTAATGATAATCAGAGTCAAGTGTGCTGACCTTCTATCACAGGACCTGAAATAGTAGTATGGTATAGGGCTAAAATAAAATAAAAATCTGTATGTGAAAATATGGAGGTAATGATAGAAGTAATGAACAAAAAGCCCAGTGGAGTGAACAAAATTAACAGAGATGGAGAACTTGTCCTTAATAAAATAATATAATAAATCCATTCTTCTTATTATATTATTTCAAAACCACAGAATGGTTTTATTAGCCATTGATACCTACTGGTGACTGATGTTACTAGGTGAAAACAAACACTATGCTGCACTATACTGCAGCAGTCACTACCACCAATCTAGCACACACATACATCATTTTTCTTAAAGTCCTCCTAAACACTCAGTTGTGGAACATCTTCACTATTTTAAGTTTTGCAAATTGCATAAACATCTTTAGAGGCACTAGTGAGACTAAAGACCTTAAAAAATCTGTAAGCAAGGCTTTCTGTTAAAGACTTGACTCTGGGCCTATCGTATTCCCTAACTGCCATTTTCAGGGGAAATAATATTGAATAATACACAAGGCTTTTCCACCCAAAGGATTAAATTTAAATTTAATTACAATTCTTAAACTAAAGCTGTATGTGCTCCCTTGGACATCTATTTCTGTTCTAGCAAGGAGAGAATTATAATATACTAGTCTAAAAGAAATAATTTAATATTCTTAGTGAGGGAGAATATATATTCCTAACAAATGTTGAAGCTTCATCTCTCAATTATCTCTCTTTATTATCTCAGAAAAAAAAAGCAAGAAAATATTCAAGTGAAAGGACCCTACTACCTTTTTTTGAGATTTCCAAATAGAAATAGGTTTTTGTCAGCCACAAAAATTATAGCTGGGCCCCCAAAATCATTTTCTGCTCCCACTTTCAGATTCAAACTAGGATCAAGTGATACAGGAATAACCTTCAGGTTTATCAGTCATTTTTCTTGAAATCTTGATTATGGGTAATAATAAGTAAATCAGAAAACATGTAAAACAATTCCTTTTGTCCCAAGTCCTTTTCAAGACTGTTTAGGAGGAAATGTGCCCTTTTACTTGCAAAGTAAAAAATATATTCTCCATGAAAAATCTTAAAAGAGAACCTCATTCCAATAGCTTTACCAAAAAATTTTTGGAATGTTTTTCTGACATAAGGACAACAGAATATAAATAATTTTAAAAGCTCTTAATAATAGATTTGATAATTATAGTTTCTAAGGAGCTGCATGACTTGATGTCAAAATAACCAGGTGTATTCAAAGAGATTATAGTGGGCCTTGTACTGGGTCTGATGCTGTTAATTTTTGTTTCAATTGTGGACTCAATGGTGCAATAGACAGTACACAAACATTGCAGCTTAGGAAATTCATACTGGACATTAGGAAAGCATTTTTCACCATAAAGGTAGTGGAGCACTAAATCAAATCACTCAGAGAAGTTATTGACTCTCATCCTTGGAAGGTTTCAAGACATAGCTAGATAACGCCACAGCTGACCTAGCCTGGAACCGGCAAGAGTCACATTTCAAATTGTTTGTAGATGATCTATGCAGATCATTTTCCAACCATAATTCCTATGAAAATAGTCCTCTAATCATATAATAGACAACATGCAATATAAAAATAAGTGCATATTAAAGTCAAGGACCAACATTAGATCACAGAATCACAGGATGGTTAAGGTTGGAAGGGACATCCAGAGATCATCTAGTCCAACCCCCCTGCTCCAGAAGGGACACCTAAACATGTGGCACAGGGTGGCATCCAGACAGGTTTTGAAGACCTCCAGAGAAGGAGACTCCACAACCTCCCTGGGCAACCTGTTCCACTGCTCAAGTCCTGAAGGATGGTCATCCTTTTGAGGATGGTCCCTTGGTCCCTTGGTGTGGAGGTTGGTGGGAGCTATCCTGATGCAGACAAAGAGTTGTTCCGAAGGGATGAGAGATCCTCCAAGTGGAGGAGTTCTGCTCGGCGGTGTGCTGGGCTCGGTGCCGCTGGGCACGTTCAGAGATGACTTGGAGGAGGTGTTGAACAGTGAGGTAACACAGTGTGTTAGGGATACGGAGCTGCTGAGAACAGCAACGTGAAAGGTGGTGGAGAAGGCCGGTGGGGTTGACCTTGCAGCGGTGCCAGAGCAGGCGGAAAGACGGCAGGGGAGATTGAGCACAGATGATGGCCGCACTCAGTGCACGTGCGTGGGCTCTGCTCTGACCGTACACATGGATGGATGATGGACTTAGAACTATGACCCTTCAAGAACGAGAGCTTTGGGGTATGAGGAATCACAAATATCAGCTCGTTGTTTGGTAGCAAGCAGGAAAAAAACCCACGAATGCTAGGATTTATTAGGGGAAAAATAGAGGACAGAACCTGTCTTGTGTGAATGCTGTGTGATGTTTTGGTTCTCTACCAAAAGTATCTAGCAGAAGTCAAAAAAAAAGTGTGGGGAAAAAAAAAAAAAACGGATTTGCAAAGGTATGGAAGGGTTGTCAGGCTGTCCCTCAGGCTGACCCGCAGCATTGGGGTGGCTGGAGGGGTAATCAGAGATGAGTCAAAAGCCTTGAGAAGATGACAAAGGAAACCCACTGTCTTTCCTAGTGCAAGGACTAAGGGATATCTAATGCAGTAAACAAGGTGGCAAGTTCAAAATAAAGTGTTTTTTTTTTTTTTTTTTTTTTTTTTTTTTTTTTTTTTTTTTAACATAGTAATTAAAGTTCCAAGATTTCTGCTACCCAGGACCATGAAAGCTGCACAAATTCAAAAAGTGACTGGGCAGATTAGTAAACACTTAGTTCTTAGGGCACGAAAAGCATCTTATTCAGGAAAAAATACATACCATGCATTTTGGAACATAAACCCACCTGTATCGGGTCAGAGCACCGGGCCCTCTAGGTCTATTTTAAGAATATGTCAATAGCACAAGTTCCTGTGGGATTCCAGTGTTTTCCCTCCCCTCGTAAAACAGACCCTTTTTTGGGGTCATTGTGTTGTTTAACTGAATGTTTAGCAGTGCTGAGACCTTCCATCTTATCACATCATAGCACGGTTTATTTGAGAGCCTTTGCTGCAGCGTTCTGTGTAAAGCCTTTGGCCAAGCAAGTGCTCTGCCCCAGCCCAGGCTGTATTTGGTTTCCTGCGGCCCCTCAAGACCTTCACCCGCTGCTGCAAGGGCATCCTTTTACCCCTGGGTTTGCTCACTGCTTGCTTCAGAATTGCTTCTCCCTGTGCGGCTGCTGGACTGCGGGGTGGAGTTGTGGTCACTCATCTAGGGCTCTTCATATCCCCTTGGGGACTGTTTATGAAAATCAGTATCGTGTTTTACATCTTCCTCGTCTTAGGCAGCTTTAGGCAGCTCCTACCCCCGTTAGCATCTTTGTTTCATCTTTGTAGCTCTTGGGCCGATCCTGTCGTTCCTGTAGCTTTGTTTGCATCTCCTGCTTTTGTAACCCTGCAGTTAAGCATCATGGGCAGACTCACCTTCCCTTCCAAGATTTTCCATGCTAACAAATTCTGAAAGACTTAAATTTCGAGAAGCTGCCTCTAGGGAAAACTTAATATAGGGAGTGCCTCTCTGGAAGCTAAAGCAAGAATTAGTGTAGCAGAATTTTTGATCTATGTTGTGCTCCTCATATTCCATCACAGGAGAGGCTTGCAACCTTGAAGGGGAGAAAAATAGGCAGCTAATTTTCTTTCGGTGTTATTAAAGTCTTGTAGGATCCCTAATCTTTTCCCTGAAGAATCCAAACAGGAGCCATGTAGACCTTGAGATCAGCTAGTAGGTTTGCTTGCGGCAGAGGGAACTGCGTGGAGCCTTACATTGGAAATGCAGGAGATCCAGCCTTGTTCACCTGGGAGTCTAAATGGTCGTGTGTCAGGGGGAGGAGAGCTGTGCTCATGTACAGAGAGGAGTGAAAGCAGCACCATAAAAAAAGTTATTTCTTTGGCCATTGATAGGTTTAACTGTCGGGGATCAAAGCCAAATCACAGGAGAACGTGGGAGTCTGAAAGGTTTTGTTGTCTGCATGTCACATAGCCCACCCTGGGAAGCAGTAATGTCCCCCCAGAACTCAGGAGAGGTGCCCTTGGATGCAAAAATGCTCCCGCATAGAGAGTGTGCAGCATTCTGCTGTAGTAAGTAGCTGTCAACCTGCTAAGTCTTTGCTGAAAATCTTGACTCTTAATGACCACTTATATATATATAAAAAATATATATTATATTATAAATATTATATATATTCTGTACCAACACAGAGGGGTTGGGTTTTTTTTTCCTGTGATAGCAGGGCAGAAGGAGCACGGGCAGGTGCTCGGATGGCTTTGCAGAGCATTTAATGCATCAAACAGTGAGTCTCTGCCTCCGGCTGCTGAGTTCAAGCGCAGGAGGTGCCGGCCCTTCCTGCCGGTGCCCCCAGCCCGGGCAGGTGGGCTCAGTGCTCCCGGCAGCCCAGCCACACTGCCCACCCGTGTGCTCTGTTCCGCTGCATGTGCGTGGGTGCATCTTGCAGCAAGAAGGCATGCAAAGGGCCTGGCTTGTGCAGCTCTTCTCCAGGGATGGGGGAGAAGGTTTGCAAGTCAGAGATGTGCATGCAGAGATCTGCACCATGTTAAACACCAGGAAGTAGTTGCAGACTTGTAAATGCTTCTTTTCTGTATTAAAATGACCAAATGGTTCCTCACGAGAAGCTTTGAAATGCTGGGGGTTTAGGTTTCATTGAAGCCCAGTTAGCATTAGTATTTAACGGACATATCCTGAGAAGAGACAGAACGAAATGCTGCAGAAATTGGTTGTCCAGAAAGACGTTTTGTTGTGTTAATTTTCTGACAGTGATAGCACTTTTTCCTTTCTCCCCATCCACTTAGTATTTTTAGAAACACACCGTAAAAATGAATTCAAGGTTGTAAAAGCAATGCTAACAGTCCACTCCTTATAAAGGAGCAGATGAAGATGTTTGTGAGTATGTTGAATTCATAAGGAGATCCAGTTACCAATAAATAATTGCTGACAAAACAAGTGATGACGGACATTGAAGACCAGAAATCTTTTTTTCCAGATCTACCTGAAAAGTAGAAGTGTATGCACTTCTCTGAGGAATTTGGGAATTTGTACAGGACAGGGGGCTGTATCTGTGTTACAAACAGGCCCCTGCCAGTAACACAGTGCAGATCTCTTCCAAGTAGCACTCAGGCAGCAGTCATTAAACAAATACTGCTTACGTTGGCTATGTACTCTCTGTCATAGGGATATTTTTCCTGTCCTTCTCAGTTGTCCATCTTGTAAATGAGCATGGTCTAGACCCTGATTTTGTCCTAACTCAGCAGAGTTTGGTCACTGAAATTGCAGCTTCTGTATTTTTTT
>JAVCKT010098807.1:0-10428 GCA_032273925.1 Rhynchotus rufescens | reverse complement strand
CAGGGGGGTTGGACTCGATGACCTCTGAGGTCCCTTCCAACCTTGGGCATTCTATGATTCTATGATTCTATGACATGCCTTTCATGTGCCTGTCCAGTGAATGTTAATAGTTCTACCAGTCGCATATCCTTCTTTCAAGCTTTGTCTGGCAAGGAGCAAAGACGAATGTACTTTTGTAAAGGTAAAGAACACTCAAATAAATATTTGCTCACCAGACAAATTTTTAATCTGTGGAATATATGTATTTTTCTTTTCCTTCTTTGCTATTTTAAATTTGCACACAGCCAAAAATTAAAGTGCCAAAACAATATGAGGTAAGCTAGTCTCAGTGTTTCCAGCTCAGTAGGAAGTACTTAGAAAAAAAAATGTTTTTAGTATTCAGATGTTGAGCACACTCTGAATGCTCACTGCCTTATAAAGGTTTGGAGACATATCAAGAAATTTTTGTACTGTTTTATGAAAGTGTCTTCGTCCATTGTTAGCAGAGAAAGGGCATTTGGAGAAGTTTAGATAAGATGTATTGGCACACATGAATGCTCTGGTTTCAGTTTTCTGTATAACTTAAATCCAGATGGGAGAAATAAAATTCTCCCTAGTGAGAGTGAGGGCTGGTAATTTTCTGTTGTGTATGGAAAAAAGTCAAATGGTGAGTTCTTTCATTTGGGTTGTGTCGATGGGGAAAAATACAGAATACTAGGTAGCTATTTGTCTGCTTTTAGGAAAAGTCACACCATGAAATTGTCTAAGGTACATGTTGTGCAAGTTTAGTTGGCTCAGATGTAGACCTCTGTGCCAAGTCAGATGATTTTTACTCCTGGAGTTGGGCCTCCTGTTTTTTCGTCTGAACAGTACCAATCCTTCTGTGTCTATAGGCCAATTATTTGACAATTTTTGCCTCTTAAGATTCCTTGGGTCTTGATATCAGTGGATCAAGGGACTATATTGAATCAAATTTATTTCTTTACAGAAGTGTTTTCACTATTGTGGTGTAAAAAAAGCAGCAAAAATATATTCATGTCATCATAGATATATTCTGTCAGGCCTGAACCACATGCTTAGTCTGACAGTGATTTTTTTTTTTTCCTTTAACATCCTCTTTTACTTTCTTAACTAGGCCGGCTGGACCTTTATCTCATGACAGGCATAGTAGGAGGTGTAATCTTATTATCTTCATGATTTTGCTAATTTACTGTACCAGGAAGAAGAGAGCAGAAAGGCTGAAGAAGATGGTAAGTCTTTAAGGATTTTATACTGTTATCTAGCCACATAAAATCTTAGAGCCTCCCTGTGGGGCAGGCGATAGTATCTGTCTCAATATGAGTGAAAACTTGTTTTGGCAGGTGGTGAGTCCCAGCACATCAGCTGCCGTTGTCAGATCTGATTTCTGATATATATTTTTAACAAAATGTTTTTTTGATTTTGAGCCCTTTTTTTTGTTTTATCCATGAAGGAAGAATTGTTCTTCTAAAATTTGGCCCTGACCACCTGCCATGAACATTCATGTGGCTAAATCTAAGATGCTGGTATACTGCCAGCAGAATTTTTTCATTTAGTTTATGCAGTTGTAAAATTAAGATTCATGAAATCACTAGTTACATTTAGAAACATGGCAAGACTCCTTTTTTTTCCCTATGTATTTCTGCAGGCATCACATACAACCTGTCCTCACTAAAAAGTTGCTAGAGTGCCATCAATGCTGGAGGTGCAATATGGGGCACTTTAAAGAGACCACATTTTCAGAAAGGGCAGAGCCTTCATCTTTTGAAATTCAGGCCTCTTTGAGACTGTAGAAAATACTTGCTAAAGCCATCTCTCAGTATCGCTTGTTTTGGTGGACTGAGTAGCTTGAATTTAGCTCAGGAGTTGCCCACTCTAGTATGGGGGGTGGATAGACAGACTTAAAGAAGAGGATGCTGAGCTGCAGTTTGAAGTGCGTCTGCTGACCAACATTGAAGAAGACTTTAAAGCAACAGGGATGCTGTCCTGCAGCCAGAGGAGGCAACTTGGCATCAAAGGCTTGCTTTCAAGACTCCTGACCCCCAAACTGTGCCAGGATTCCTGTGTGGTCTTAAATAAGAGTCAATCTCTCTGTGAGTCTACTCCCAAACTACAATACAGAGTCAAAAGCTCCTTTTCAGATCACAGCAGTTACCAGTTTACCCCAGGTAAACAGTTACCCCAGGTAAACACTTAACAGTTTACCCCAGCTAAAGAGGGTAAAGTCTTAAAAAAACTCCAGCTGATATCTCAAAGGTGCTTTGCTTGGCTTGGCAGTTAGGGTGAGCATAACCTACCCCTTTGCTGAGTGGAAATGCAATCTTGCTCATCTGTGCATGGGTCACTCTCTGAGTCCTCTTATTTCTCCCATAAGTTATGACCAGGAAGAAGAGACAAGGGCTTGCCTGTCCTCTGGGAGAGCTCATGGAAGTATAAGCACAGCATATCATCCCAGAAAGCTTGGCATAACTTGTGAGCACAATGCCAGCATGAACGTAGTTAAATAATATTTACATTATGGGTGTTCTTATCTGATCAAGCTAAATTACTGCCTTCAGTGGTGCATTGATACTCTTAATTCCTGGGTCTGGTTTCAGCAAGAAGCACAGAAGTGAGGGAAAATGAGAAGATAAGAGAGAGACTAACTTGTCTGAAACACTTTGGTGTGTGTTTAAGGTCATTTCAGTGTCTGGCAAAGTGGCAAGATGACTGACATATCAGAAACGATGAGTCAGTGGTCAAAAATCAATTAGCATGAATTTATGTCTTATGCATGAGGAGAAATTAATGCTGGCAAAGTGTAAAAATTCAGGTTTCCAGATGCCTGGCAATTTTCAGGACCATCACAGCATGGTTAGTGGCAGGACACAGTTTTTTTATTGCTCCTTGTAGGTGCATCTCCTCTTCAGTGAACCATTTCCAGTAGATAACAGAGCTGCTCAGATTGGTGATCTCTGTTGGTCACAATTGGGACCGCCCTAGCAGAGTTGGGCCCCTCAGAATGGAGAGGTCAGAGCTGCCTCAAATGTCCCCATGTGGCTTAACCTCAGATAGAGTGCCAAAAAGCTTTCAGGTTTGACTGACGGGAGTGGGCAATGCTGACTTTGGTTGTTCTGCTGAACTAGCAGGCCTACCTAAGACTGATAGTGGCTTTCCAGGAAAGACTAGCATTTGATGTTTTCTTGCTTGGGCCAAAGACCTTTCCCCAGTTGCTCACCATAAATAATAGTACCGTCTTCTCATCAAACTTTAGTCTGTGCCTGATTTCTTGGGCCTTCTGTCATTGCAGATGAGCAGAGAAAGATGCAAATTTGCCAGGATTTTCTGCCAGAAATGATGGTCCGGCAGATCTCTCAGCCACCATCCAACCCTACCCTGAAGAAGATGCATGTGCAGCAGAGGCCTCTGCCACAGCCACAGATGCAGCAGAAAGCAGTACTCCCAAGGCCTAGGCCACGCACTCAACAGCAAACTCCAGACCGCCCAAGATAAAGACCTTAGCTGGCTGCCATGGGCATGATGACAGACTCTCCTCTCCATGATTCACTGGAAAGTTTCAAATCAGAACCCTTGATGCCCTAGGCTTGAATCATGCTCAGCTATGAAATAGCAGCTTTCATCGCAGAAAATTATGAAATGCCTCAAGGCAGGCTTCAGGTAGAGAAGATTTCTAGTGATGGAGATTGATCCCTGTGGCCATTCTTCTTCAAGTGACTCCAGGTTAGGCTATGGAGCACTGAGACTTGAAATCAGTGCCTTTCTGTGATTCATTTGTTTTTATTGCACCTCATTATCTTGTTGTCTTCTGAACGGATTGTATCAAGAAGGATCTAAAACTCTAGTGAGACAACATGGGCTCTTACATGGTTTTGTTGCATGTTTTTCTTTTCTGCTTCTGGACCTTCAGACAGCCCTGTGGCTTCAGTATCAAATCTATGATCTCCTCAACAGAAAAAAAAATGTATGAAATTAAATGTTTGTCTGATATTGAAAGAATTGGTTCTGGCTAATGCAGACAGGAAGAGACTGAGGGGAGATGTGAGAGCCTTTGTGTGTCAGAGGGGTGAAAAAGAAAGTGAGAAAGGAGTAAGCTATTCAGTTTCTGCCATGATTAGAACAAGAAAACATGGTCTTAAGTTGCAGTAGGTCAAGAAGTCTTTTCTTACAGGCAAATGAAGCAGAAAAATAGATTTCTTGGGGAAGGATCACCATTACCTGGAATTTCAAAGGATGGATTAGACAACCATCTATAAAGTATCCTTATTCAGCTGAGAGACAGGGGAATGTACTACATGGTCTTTCCAAGGTCCGCTCAGGTCTGTTTACTATGAATATATGCTTGTAAAGAAAATTAAACTTTACTCACTTATCCTCTGACAAAATATTTGTCTGGATATCCAAATCCCCTGATTAACAACAGCAGCCTGATTAACAGCAATATTGTCTAAATTGTCATGGCTTTTCATCACAAAGCCATTCATCTGATGATGAGTGAGTGAGTTTCACTTGTAAGCACCTCATGTATAACCAGGTAGTTGTAGAAGACTGCTGAGAGATCTCCTCTTCCCAAAGGGATGTGTGTGTGGTTGGACTGCAATAAATACTTCTGCATCACTCTTCCTGTGCTGGATGAACCCTGCTCATCTTTCTCATTTTTGGAATTGTCCATAAATTCCTCTTTTGGGGAGGTTTGCAGCCAGGAGAAGAAAGACCCCTTTAAAGCGACATCTGAATCAGTAAAACAGAGTATAGAGTGTAAAAGACAGCTCAGATAGAGAGAGAGCTAACAGAGCCAAACACAGTGAGAGATCTGACCTATATCTTAATGCATAAGGCAGAAGAATGTGTAGACATCTCGGACTTTACTATCCCCCTCATGCTTGGAGGGTTCAACATTCATCCTTTATTTTGCCTTAGAAAAGTGGCTATTTTTATCTTCTGCTATATTGGCAGAGGCACTGAAGTAACTTGCGATGAAGGAAGTTCCTCTGCCTCTTCAGAATTCAGTCACTTTGCTTTAACTTCTTCTCCAGCCATGGACACCGGAATGATAGTGTTTCTTGTTCTTGCTTCAGCTTTCTGCAGCTTGTTTTAGGCTCCATTTAGTAAATATTTTGCGTTTAGTAAATATTTTGTAGTTTATTTTATAATGTGAATGGTAAATGAATAAAGATAAGAATGAGTGAAGAGGATTTTAGCTCATACCTGTGATGGTACTTCTGTATCTTCATTACACTTTGGTACAAAGGAGACTAGAAAGATATTTTGGTCCCTGAGCTAAAAATGTGCATGCAGAAGGTTTCACACAGATCCCAGAATGGCCTAGAGGCCATGTGAGCACCCACAACTGGTGGGCTCAGGACAGTGTGGGTGAGCATAGGCCAGCCTGTTGACTGTGCTGTTGTGCTCTGTCCACTGTGGATGGTTAGAGCTTTATTGGAGTCCTCTGTAGAGCCAGCAGGTGAAGTGGGACTTGAGAGCAGTTATTGTAACACTGGTCATTCCTGGGAGAGGAGAAGGCTTACTGTGACCTGAGAGGGAGCGAGAGTTCTTCCTCTGCCTCCATTGCCACTGAGTTGGGCTCTCAGTGCCCAGGGATTAATGGAATAAGTTCTAAGTGAGAAGTCACAGCCTTTAATTTACAAGGTGCTATGCTCATGTCTTGGTGATTTCCAGAGAAGAAGAGGACTGAGAGTGTTTTAGTCATGGTATTAGTAGCAGTAGATGCTCCTGGGTTTGGTTTCAGCTTCTCATTTTCTTCCTCAGCTGAAGAGAAACAGAGCGCTGCACATAGCACTCTGCTTAGTCTTCTTGCAAACAGAGAATACCCTACCTTGTGAGCTTCCTGTGGGCCCCTTTCCTCCGCCTTTGTCTGTGAAAGGCAGTGGTCAACAGGCAGAGCAACAGCTCTGTACCTGATGTGCATGGCAGGAAGCTGTGAACCGCAGGCTTCATGAGACCGCTTACATTTCCTGTCAGCTGCCTGACACTGTGCTTGCCCTGGGGCCTGTGGGTGACATTTGCTACTGGATCTTGTGGGGAGGCACCAATGGGTGTGCAGAGCAGCTCTGCAATGAGCAGTTCGAGGCAGTGTTATGTCTTCCAGCAAGGAGTGACCACACAAATGATAAGCCCTGGGAACGAGAGGCAAGAAACTTTGCTGTCATTGGATACAAACTGAGTCTACCCATTCTTGAGACCACCTGGTGAACCATGAAAGCTTATCTCAGCCTCAGACATGTGAGGGCTGAGCACACCCTAATGATGGTGTCATTGCCTGTTCCTGGAGCGCAGGACTGCTAGCAGGCACAGTGAGCACACAGCAAGCCAGAGGATGCGGCATCAGGAATGAGCGAAGTGCTGAGGTACCTGCTTTAGTACTGCCCTCTGCCTGGATGAAAGAAGCACTTCTGGCTTCAGTGCAGCTTGCTGAGTGCTCCTCCAGGCTTTTACACTGTTGTGAGGGTGCTTTCCAGATGAGTGCTTCTCTCCTAGGTGCAAGACACCACAAGCTAAGTAGGAAGAGCTGCACAGAAATGCAGACATTCCGACATTCCTGCAGATGGACAAGGGAACACAGTATGAGCGCACAGTACACCCAATAGCTTTCTCTCTTTCTCTCCTCTCTCCTTCTCCCTTTCTCTCTTTCTCTTTTTCTCTCTTTCTCTCTTTCTCACTTTTTCTCTCTCTCGCTCTCTTACTCTCCCGCTCTCTTGCTCTCTCGCTCTCTTTCTCACAGTTTCTTTTGTGATATCTCATTTGGTGCAGTCTGAGAGGGGTAACCTGTATATCCTGCTTTGTGCATATTTGTCAAGGCAGCAGTTTTTCTAAATGTGTCTCATGGAACATTCAAATCTTAACCTTTTATGTTGCAGAGTGTTATAAACTGATAAATTCTCCGAGCCAATTAATTTATCAGTATTGTTTATTGTAAATAGCAAGCAAGCTGCGCTGGGCAGCCGGGAAGTCTCCGCTCCACCAATGGCGCGCGCTGTAGTATGAGAGGGTGCTTCTTCTATACACTGTTTCGGTTCTTATCTGTGGTATGTTGCAATAGTTCTGCACATGTTTTCTCCTTGTTGGTAAGAGTCCCTGAGGCCTTCTGGTGGTCTTTGATGAAGGCAGCTCTTCTTCCTCCGGACTCTGCGCATGCTTCAGTTTTCCTGCAGTTTTGGCCTTATGCTGATACTGTGTTCTTGTGGTATCTTGCACTCATAGCTTACGACACTTGCGATAAGCCTGTTCTTTTACAGATTGTTCCGTGAATTACAACACGTTTGTCACACAGAGGATGGTTTTTTTTTTTTTTTGTTCTGGAAAGCAAGGCAGACATTAAGATGTAAGAAATGACAGGAAGTGCTCAGCTCAGTGCTGCTTTTCTTGTTTCTTCTTTTGCAGAAACATCTCCTAGCAAGTCACTCCTTACCAAGATGCTTTCCTCAGACTTACCAAGGTGAATGGGACCAGGGGTTTGAGAGGGTGAGCTGTGTTCCCTAAGGATGTTGGCTTATCCTTCTCAGGTCTGGGAAATGCAGGTTACATTTTGCAGGTAGTATCAGAAGCCCATTTTGTTTGGCAGTGTGTTGCAAAACTAGCACTGAAGGAATGAGAGGCAAGTACAGCCCTGGGATCAGAGTGGGGCTGTAGTGGTATTATAGTCACAAAGTGTTCACTGGTCACATGGTCTGAGAATGCACCCACAAGGGCAATGGCCTGCCTTTTATCTTATATCCCAGTCTTGCATTGTTTGACTCCACTAACATCAGCGGAACTTACTGCCCAAACTTGGCCATTCTAGTAAAATACACAAAACACATTTGTAATCTTACCTGAGCATTAGCTGCTTCAGAGAGGCCTCTCTGTTTCTCGCACAGGCAGTGAGGCAGTGTTAGAACTTTAGTTAGATAATTTCATTTCTAAAATTAAATCTTGTGCCTGTGAAAGGTCAAGCTGGAGCTCATGGCTAGTTCAAACGTCTGTCTTAGAATGCTTGCCAAAATTATAGCATGGGGAAAGAGAGATCTGTTTTATCCTTATTCTTCATTAAATCTTCAGGTCTTGATGTGGAGGCAGAGCCCAGCTGGGACTCCCTGGCCTGACGGCTCCCTTCTCCGTTCTGGCTGACTGGGCACTGTCTCTCCAGCTATGCCAAATCCTTGCAACAGGCTCAACAAATGCTGAGTTTGTCTTTCAGATCACAGCCCTACTGTTGCATGCGGTAGCAGGAGCAGAGCTCACCTTGTTGGGTGAGCACTGCATAGAGGCATCAGCAGTGGAGCAGATGATCTGGCGGAGCTATCATCTTCTGATCCCCCAGCTGAGCATAGTCACTCTGGGCCCAGAGAGACTGGGGACTTGCTCTCATGCTATAAGGGAGATAGAGGTCTAGCCTCAGATTTTTGAACATCTAGGGAGCAAGAGCTAAGTCATGTACCTCTGTTATGCTCAGTCTTGGTGTGGGGCTTCTTTCCCTGTGCGGAGATCTTGCCTGTGCTGTGACCTGCCCTATGGGCTAATGGTTGATGGTGACACATCCTGCATGCCCTGCTGGGCTTCCTGCCTCCTCTTCCTTTTATAGTCTCAGGATGAACTTCACTTTTATTGTCTCCCATGACATTTTCCCAGAGAACACTATTTTGGCGACACCTCCTCTTCTTATTTTACTTTCCTACAAACCACCCACTCTGACTTTATTTTTCTTCTGAAACCTCTGTGATTCATCTACATATACTTCTGTCTGAAGACAATGTGGCAGCTGAGCAGCGGAGGAGAGGGGACTTGCAAAATCCCCGAGTGACTCCAGAGCATGATTTCTGTTTATTGTGCTGTGGGAAATCCTTCTCCAGGATGCTTTGCTATGATCAGCCTGTATCCATGCTGTAAGAAACAGTTGCTGGCTCACAAAAGGCTGAGGATAAGCAGAGGGGTGCATCTCCTCACAGAGGAGGCAGGTCACCTGCGATGCACAGCGCCTATATATGTGAGTCCTTAGCAAATGCCCCCATCCAGAGGAAGTGGATCCTGAGACCTCCTTACCTCAGCATCCTGTTAAATACACTGTTAAATACACTAGCTCATGAGCCACTTGGGTGCTGAAGGAGCATGAGCAAATAGGTACTGATGTTGTCTGCCTGCTCTGGATATAGCAGGTTAGTTGGTGCCTATCTGTGTGACTGACTGCTGTTGCACTCCTGCTAAAGGGATATTTTGCAGGCAGTTTTCAGCATTCGCTGTTTGATTCTCTGTCACTGCTATGTATCCCGTCATTTGCTGTCCTGCAACCTGTTTAGTACCATGTTTTCTCTGTCTTCCTCTCTGTTGAAGTCTTGCTAAGCATGTGGTGGCATGGTGTGGCATTGCTGGCAGGCTCGTGGTTTGAGTGAAGCATCCATGGAGAGAAGGAAGGGGTAAACACTAGGATAGGAGAATGAGTAAGCAGAAGTCTGATTCAGCTTCTGTAGCACACACCAAGCTCAAAACTGTACTGGTACTTCGTATGCCTTTGTTTGGGTGCATTTGTTAGATGGCCTCTGTTTTCAGTGCCTCAGAAATGCTTTAGCTAAGATAACAGGAAGAGATAACCACAAAGCAGTGAAGACAGAAGTGTAGTAGTAGTCACTGGTTGTGTTTCTCATGCGTTTCTCTGCCTATGTAATAACAGAAGGAAAGCATTCTGCACTTGGGCTCTCATACAAAGCATTTCATGCCTGGCCTCCCACGCAAATATCCCCTTCTAGGGCATTTTTCATTTCTAGCCCTTCCAAGTGGGTTGGCACATGTGAGAACATGGTGCAGCTGTGGGATATGAGTGCTACTAACTGCTGGAATAGAGCAGCTTTGCACCAAAACTGATTGCAGGCTTCCTGAAACTTTGGGCCTGCATGGGATGTTTCTGCGTGTACCAGGCCCTGACTGAACGATAATGATATGGGGACAAGTGGAAAGGACAATGCATTGGCACAACTTGCCCTCAAAGAGAGCCTGCTATGTTTGCAGGTTTGTGGCATGGATCCTGCGGATAAGGAAATTGCTTGGCTCCTTGCCTTAGAGGAAGCTCCATGACAGTGACTGAGCCATTTGGGGAATTGCCCTCCTCTGCTTTCACTCTTGACCTTTGGTTTTGCTTCCCTTGGGGGTTCTCCCTGCTACCTACATGGGAGAGTAAGGGGCAGCTGTAGGCTTGAGGTGCCTCAGTGATGTTTCTCTTTGTTAGGGACAGGGTAGCGGTTACTCTTGGTGTCTGCAAATGAAATTGCACATCAGTCATCTGTTTATCTTGGCACTGCAATAGCTAATTCTACTCTATTCCCACTTTCACAGAATCACAGAATATTCAAGGCTGGAAGGGACCTCGAGAGATCATCTAGTCCAACCTTCCCACTCAAGCAGGCACACCTACAGCATGTGGCACAGGGTGGCATCCAGGCGGGT
>JAVCKT010098806.1:277-10429 GCA_032273925.1 Rhynchotus rufescens | reverse complement strand
TTGCCATTTTTTTTTTTAATACTTATTTTTTGGTTTTTTTTTTATTTATTTGTTAAATGATGTTTTTTTTTTTTTTTTTTTTTTTTTTTCCTGCCTACATCTTTGTGGGACATGTTTTTTTTTTTTTTTACTGCTTATTAGTTATTCATTGTGCTGGTCTTCTTCAAAGTAAGGATATAAATGTAAGTATATAAGGATAGTAAGGATATAAAGAGTTGTTTAAAGGAGGCTAGGCATGCTGCAGACTGTCAGGACATGTGCAGGTGTTGCGAAATACCATATCTTACAGCTTTCCTAGAAGTCATTTTCATAGATTGCCTGTGTTTCAGATGTGCAAAATGTGCAATGTAAGAACAAAATCACAAAAAATGTAACTTATACAAGGGATGAAATGCAGTAACAGCGTAACAAGTCCTCAGACCTTTTTTTGGGCAGGAAAGGAAGTTTTTGCTCTTCTCCCAAAGAGAGGTAGCCTTTCACTGTGCATACAGACCAGAAATTAGGAGGCATCCGTTTTGAAAGCAGTTTCATTTCAGCCAAAGCAAAGACTTCTTTCCGTCGCCTATTTTAAGAGCATAATGCTAGACAACATTAATTTACAGGGGCTTCTGTAAAAAGTGCATCTGTATCAGGTGAGGGTTCTTTTATATGCAAGGCAAGAACTATCAGTAAGTTAGAAAGATTTATTGCAGTCACAGTAGAGACCACAGGCAAGAAATGCTGCTTGAAGGGGAAGATTAAAACCATGTTTGACTCTGAATGCTGAAGTCTTGCGCAGCATCACCGCAAAGGTAAGTGCGGCGAGACCAAGCCTGTCACTTGCTGGAGCCTGCCCTCTTCGTCAGGCACCAGCCACTTCCCATTCATCCTCTGTAACAATTTAAAATCATTAGTTTGCCAGCACTTTTCTTTATTATAAGTAGCAGAAATCAGAATAAGGTGTTTTCTTACTGGCAGATGTTATTAGTATGAAATGCAGAAGACTGTAGAAGATGATTTTTATTTTTGCAATAACTAGTGAATAAAATTTCTGCACCTTTTCAGCAATGCTCAAACTCTTTGAGACAGTGAAAGGTTCTGGGTGGCATAAGGCTGCATATTGATGTGTTATAGTGTGCACAGCTAGTAACTTGCTTGTCTGTGACTTATTTTAATGTACGTCAAGTATAGTCAACAGGATGACTAATTCCATTTGTGCTGAATAGACTTGTTGAAAGGCAGGGCCGCCTTCTATCATGCCAGGCTTTCAGGCATATAACAAGAAGGATTTGACTATCCAACTCTTACTGCAGTATATTTATGTTTTAGATTTGTCTCTTATCTGACCAAGTTCCGTTCAAAACTGCTCATCTCTCTTTGACTTGCTCAATAACAGAAAAATGTCTGTTGTATAAAAAGTTTATGACATTGCATAGCATTAAATTCAGCTTGTAATGTGGGACTCATTCTCAAGACTCTTTTTATGCTTACTGCATGCTATATGAAGCATCCCTGGGCAGCCAGATTCTATATAAAATATAATATAGCTCAGAATAGCTGCTTCTCTGGGATAATGGCTCTTTATCTTCCAGGATTTGGCTCTGTTTTTATCACAGCCCTCTGCTGCCTGCAAAATCTTCTGCTATTTGGGCACACCTTTGTAGCTCGTCTATAGTGTCTGCCCAATGTGAGTTGTTAGCTCCTCAGGGCAGCTACTTGTTTGAACAAATATGCATTTTGACGTGCCGTGCCCTTCTGTGGCACCACATGAAAAGAATGATAATTAACAGTGGTTAATTTTCATACTTTGTGCTTTTATAGAAAGTAGCACCTCACGTACCACAGTTTTTAATTCACATACTGAAACTCTAGTTTTAGCAAAATAACGAAGTGCTTTAATTTTAGGGCAACATTATTTTTAAAATTTATATCCTTAATTCACCCGTTAGTCATTTAGACTGCACTGAAATATTGAAATTACGTTATTGTTGCAAATGGAAGCAGTTTCATTGTGAAATGCAACTTATTCATATACTCTTTTAGCACTAGGCCATTTTCAGCATTTCTTCAAAATGCTGAGGTTCTTTTCAATATAGGCAGTCCCGAAATTCCTTATTCCACAAAGATATTTGCTCCTATTACTTAAAATAAGGCCTAGTTGCTTGAGTAAGTGTTCTTTGTTATATTTGCACAAAACATGAATCCTTAACACTTTATTTTTGTGGAAAAAATGCTGTAAAAGGGAAACCAGAGTTTGTCATGGAAGAAAATAAGCTTTTACCCCACCTTATCACAACACTTAGGTATGTTACCACTGTAAAAATCATTAATTTTCCTAGGTGTCTCTCCCTTTCATGAAGTTGTCTGCTTTTTTGAGGTAGGAAGAATTAAATTCCAAGTACCAGTTTCTGGATGTAAATAAGAAATTATGTTGCAATTTCATGTAAAATTTCTATTATTTTAAAAATCCTTTTATTTACAATGCACTGTTATCCATTGGAGGCAAGTCCAGGTTTTGATGAGTGCAGGGCTGACAAGTACAGCTGGTGCTAGCAGGGAGCTCTTGGGTGCTTGGCCTTTTTGAAAAATATGACCCTTTATTGCAGTGCTTACATGTGGACGTAGAAAACGAAATGTAAGTATGTGCATTAAGAAAGGATTGAGTGTTGCCCAGAACAATGTCTTGAAATGTTTGCTGTGCAAGCAGAAGTGCTTTGGCATTTATATGCATGTTCTTTTTGCAGTATAGGGTCTAACTTTTCAGATTGTTTTTGTTCTGTTGTAACATTCTCTCCCTGAATTCCCCAAACTTGTGCAATTCTTTTTCTTGTATAGAGGGAAATGCAAGTCATTTAAACCTCTCTGAAGGATGAATCTTAGTGAGTTGTGAGCAGAGCCACCCTTAAGGGTCTGTAAGACAAATGGTCATCTAAATAATGAAAGGTTCATTCCTTCCCCAAAAGGCAGCCCTTATGGCTTTCTTCTTGATTTTAAAACCATGATTATTCAAAAGTGTTTCTGCAGTGTCTGCTTTTCTTGCATAGAGGCAAGCTCTGAGCTTCTAGATTCCTAAAAAAAAGTCTGATAAATGTCCCTGCTTTAGAAGTTAATACTTCTGCTACTGTAGTTATTTTTCCAAGAAGGACGTTAAATGCTGCAACTTTGGTTTGGATTATAAATTTGCTTAGCTACATAGTTCTGACCAATTTTGGTCATTTTCTGACCAAAATAGATGTTAGTCAGATTTCTAGGAGCGCTTAACATTGTTTTCAGGGTTGGCTTGGAAAGGCTGAAAACCTAACGCTGTCGCTGAGAGGGGGCTCCACATCAGGGACTGGCAGCTGGTCTCCTGCTGCCACCATCACTAGTGCTGCTCATACTGCCACTACCGAGCAAGTCACCCTGAGAAATCTTTGCTGTACAAAATGTTTGGGCGAACGTCTGGCTGAGTGATGTTCACAGTGGGGATGAGTTGGGATAAGGTGCCCATTTGCTGCTGCTGTGTTAAAGCTATTGTAATGTACAAATTCTGTGTAGCAGTATCATTCAAGTCACATGGTTAGCCAAAATCCAGTTGTGTAAGTTGAGTAACCAAAATGGATTTGTTTTCCACGTAATAAACTTACAGGATCTGTGGTGCTTTTCCAAGTTTGTGTGGATTCTACCTGGAAAATGGAGATACAACTACTTACCAAGGGGCCTTTTGGCAATGATCAGCTCTGCAAAACGCAGGGAAGCAGGAGGACTGAGTTGCAGTGTTTTCTTATTTCTGATAATGCATTATTGGTTAGGCAGTTGGTAGACAGATTCTTCCTCCCACAAGTCATATTTTACTTCACAGTTGACCATTTTTGCAGAGGTCTTTGCCAATAATACCACTTAGATATCTAGTAGAAAAGAGAAATGTTAGAAGAATTGGCTCTCTGAAAAATTACAGGAAACCAGGATTTGTCAGCTCTGGAAGTGGAGGGAAAGTGAGTGTGATGTCTCAAAAGAATATGTTTTTTGAGGAGTTAGAGTGGTAGGAAAAGTTGAGGGAGAGCAGTCACAGGGAACAGGAGAGAAATGTAACTTTTCCATAGACTTGCGTGTCCCATGGGATGATGCTCTTGACTTTTTCTACATCTGCGGAAGTGGATGAGAAGTGTAAATGTTTCTTAGATGATATTTGGAGTGACTTGTATGTTTATCACCTGAATTTGAGCAAATGAGATAAAGGTTGTTTTCTTTATCTGTGAATAAAAAGTGTATTTATTTTTTTCCCTCTCTGATACTGTGCTTGCGAGTTCTCTGTTTATGAAAATCAAGCCCTGAAAGGGCCACTCTGCATAAACACAGTGAGCAGGAATCTAAACAGACAATTGAGGAAAGCTCATTATTAAATATTTTAAATATCAGCCTTCTCTAAGTTATCAACTGTAATCTGATTCAAACAGCAAATTCAGGAATTATGTTTAGTCATATGAAGACCTCTGCGTCTTTATTGGGTAGTAATCAAAGGCAAACACTTTGTCAGAAGCCAAACAAAAAAGGGAGATTCAGAACTGATTCTTAGTCTCTGCATTTCAATCATCCTGCTTGGCTCCGTGGTTTATGTGCAGTATCTAGGATTAGAGTTTTTAATTAATGATGCCATGCAGACGCAATGAGTACAAAAGCATGTACTTTTCCAATTTAATAATTTCATCTAATAATAATTATTTAAATCATTGCCACTGTGAAGAGTGTGCTGTAAGGACTGTGTCAGCATGTTTCAAGTATGTGAGTTCTGTAATTTCTATGTCAGAAACAGCAAAAAAAGAAGTGTTTTCTTTCCTTTTGTTAATAGGCAGCTCCACAGAGTGGAAGTAAATGCCTGGATTGTGGTGATGCTTTTGTGGGTCTCCAGCTAAGGAGCTTGGATCGCTGGTTAAGTCCTTCTGGGCACGTTTTCCCTTTGGCAGCCACAGTGCAGAGCTCTTGACTTCCCCTGGGCTGCAGAGATAGATGTGGGCTGGGAATCAAGAAGCAGTTCTTTTTGGAACTGCCGGACAGAAGAATCCAGTTCACTGATATTTTGGGGGAAAAAAAAAAAAAAATTAGAAACAGGAGTTCTGAGCACCTGATTTGAAGAATGTGCAAATGGACTTTGTTTTTATGTTGTTTGTACTCAGAGAATTTCATAGAATCAGAGAATTTTCCTTCAACTAGTAATTCTTATTTTTTTCTGGACTAGGAGGTAAAAGAGATGGTAAAGCTGACATTAGAATGAGCAGTTAGTTGATACTGTGTTACCTGCAGTTACACTCCTTGGTCTCAAACCTTCACAGTCTGTCTTTACTTACTGCAGTGCAAACATTGGAGTTAGGACTTGTTCACTTTCTGTAAATATGAGATCCCTTTTGTTGCCTTCCTGGTGTTTGGAGCCACAAAAATATCTGGAACCAAAATTTAGAGCTGGTTCATGGAGTTGAGAGTGAGCCCTGGCATTCTCTTTCTGGAGCAAGAAAGGACAGAGTTAGTGAAACTCCCTGTCGTTTCCTATAAGAACAGCAAATGTCACTGTGTCAGGATCCTGGAAACATCAAAATGCCATTGTGTCAGACAGCCTAATATCGTAGGCTGGGTTCCACGTCTGGTCATGTCTCATTACTTGGGTGTTTTTTTGGATCAGGTTATAAATATTTGGTGGTGAGACTTGTTCCTGTCCTTCAAGACTTGTGCTACCTAGGTTTGAGTGCTTACTGCAGACCGAGTTATTTAAAGTCTTTGGATGAATAGCATACAGTATATCCAAAAACTCACCCCTACACCCCTGTTTCCTATCATCTATGTCATTATTCTGTATATTAAAATGATCTCTGCCTGAAGCATAAACCAAATTTTGGGCTATTTGAGAATAACAGATGCTGGAGTCCATTTTGACAGATACAGGTTATAATAGAGCATGCATCGTACCTGTTGCAAAAATATTTTTCCATAACACCATCAGTGTGGAGCTTTATAAAGTGAAGCTCTAGCAAGCTGTCTGCTTTCACCCCGAGCTGAGCTGCACTTCGTTGCTCTGCGACCCAGAGCTTGGCCATGGAGACTCTTCTGAACGAGTCTGAGGCTTGTTCTGGTTGTCAAGAAGATTTCAGCTGCTCTTTGAGGGAGTAACTGGGCCACTTTGCTGCTTTTTGATTTCAAGGTCAGGAAATGCCAAGCTGGTTTTGTGCCTTCAAATTAGGAAGTTACCTGATAAAAGCTTTTAGGCGTGTGCAGTGGAAAGGAGACTCCCTGGAAATTGGTGGGACTTTTGCCACTTATTTTGATGAAGTCAGGATTTCAGCCATGCCTTATCCTTTTTTTGGAATCTTTCCCGCTTTTAAAATTATTTGTGAATAGATTTTTCTTGTGCCAGGTGTTTCTAGAGTTTTTTTTTTGCCGTTGTCAGAATATTCTCAGTAATACAGTACCTCACAATGGAAATATCTGTAATGTTCATTATATTTCACATACAGTTCTTAATGCTTAATATTTCTGTGCCATTTCTATTGCATATAACCCATAATTAGGCTGAAAATTGCTGAGGATGAAATTTGAAGACAGACAGGGAAAATAGTTTAGGTCTCGCCTGTCTGAGTGTAGTGTTTGCTCTACCACCTCAGAGGAACTGATCTGCTGCAAGAGGAGGCTGAAAGAATGGGGCTTGCTTAGCCTGGCAAAATGAAGCTTAATAGGGGTATGATTGCTCCGTAACTGCATTACGAAGGTAAATGCAGGCAGAGAGAGGATTTTTCAGAGGAAAAGGCACTATTGACAGTAGAGCAAATGGATATAAACTGGACCCGAAACAATTTATGCTGGAAATGGGAAGATTTTCAATGCTTTGAAAATCAAGCTCTGGATGAACCTTCTGAAATGAGCAGCAGGGGCGACCAAGACAAGTAGTTTTGAGACTGGCTCAGCAGGCAGGTGAGCTCTGTGAGAGCTCTGCCCGTGGGAACAGCAGATGGGACTTGACCTGTACCAAGGCTAGGCTAGGAGGTGAGGGGCTGAGCGCTTTCCATCCAATTAAGAGTATGTCCTCTCCACGTTAACCTGCTGAAACTGCTTCAGAGTTGCTATTATCAAATCTAAAATTACACGATGAAAAGCAAATTAAATGTTCTGTACTGAACTCTCTGACCGTTTGCCTTGATGCTTTGCCTTTTCTGCATCCCATTTAATTCTTCCACACTTGATAATGGTACAAGGTGAGTTGTGTGAGAATTGTATAGATAAAAGAAAAACTCTTCTGCAATAACACCAGATTTTCTGATCGGTTCAAAGACTTCCTGTAGTCTTTTGTTTCTGAGTATTTTGAGCTTTATTTAATGTTTAAAATACAAGTGCAGGGGCAGCTTCTTTCCCAGGTATTTTCATATAAGGCGGTAACAGCATTAGTTGCAGGTTCAGTGCTGTGGTCAGTCTGGGCTGTGCTTGTCTACCAGTGACTGCTGGGCCCCAAGTGACTCTTCTGTGCCAGGAGCTCCTGTTGCTGGAAGGTGCATTAACCCTAGAGAGGCTGGAGCCTCCTGTGGTTGCAATAAGCCAGCCCTTACTCCTAAGTTACTGTAAAATCTTCATTCTGACAATATACTGGATAATAGTAATTATTTTTTATCACTGCAGTAGGTAGGAATCCTAGAACATATTCCATTTATTCCAGGTATGAGTTGATACATACCTGGTGTTGAGGCGTTGTGCTAAGCAGTGCGTGGCCATAAAAGCACCGCGTACCCAGAGCAGAGCAGGGACAGCGCTTGGGTCCGAGAAAGCTCGAAAGCCCCAGCAGACGAGGAAGGCTCGCGGCTCAGCGCGGAGGAGAGAGCTGTGCGGCGGCAGCAGCAGTGCAATCACCGCTGTGCTGCGGGCCTGCTGCCAGGGGAGTTTTAAGAAGGGATCTTAAGCAAGATAATCAACTCTAAAGACTAAGCCCTGACTCAAAGCCTGCTTAAATGAATAGGATTATTTCCAGTGATGTCAAGAGTTGTTAGATCAAATCCTCTAACACTGTGTCCGCAAAGGGAATTTTATAATCAAAATCTGTATAGGATTTTAACTTGGCAGAATTAAGCATATTGAATTATACACAAGTATTCTAGGCATGATATGTTTTAACATGAAAAATCCTTTTGCCTGTTTAGTGATTCTACTAGTTGGCACAGCATGAGGTTTTTCCATTTTGATTGGCCTGATTCTCAGAGCTGTCGATATTTGTAACTACCAGTAAAATCAAAATTGAAAGTCATTTTAGAAATGTAAACCATTAATTTGATCCTTTTAGAAATATACTTTCATGTTTTTAACGCAACAGGTTTTGTACCAAAAAGTATATGAAATTATTTTCTATTTATCGTCTCATGGGTTCATTACAAAGATAGCATTTGAAGTGTATTGTATCTGCATACTAAAATGCCATATACAATAAAATCCCAACACAACATTTAGTGAAGCAAATAATTTTTTCTGCTTTTGTTTGGTTTTCCAAGTATGCCTCAAAGCTTGGAGGCAAGTGCAGGTGCCCACCTATGCAGAGCCATTGCTGGTACGGCAGCGTGGGGAGGTTCTTGCATTAGGGCCAAGGTTGCACCTTGAGCAGGTGGTGGTGTGGAGCGTTGCTTCTCTCGGCCATACCGTGAATGCGATGGGTGTTGAAAGCAAAGCAGCCTTAAGTTGAGAAATAAAGCAAGCTCTAGTGTTTTGCCTAAGTGGACTAATGGTCTTCTAATAATGAGTGTGTGTATTATGTGCTAGATAGAGTGAAGAAATAATAAAAAAAATACTGTTTTGGGGGCTGGCTAACTTACAGAGCTGATATTTTGTTTAATATTTCATCAGCATTTTGGATTAGTATTTATTAAGTACTGCAAATAATTGTTATTGCTGGCTGTTTTCATGTTTTATGCAACTTAGAGAAGGTGGGGAATATTTGTACTTCTTGCTGCCTATATTGTAGTCTTGAGGTGGAAGCAGAAGCTTGCTTGTCAGCCTGCTGCCGCTTTGTGTTGGCAGTAATTTGACCATGCAAAAGTACTCTGCAGCAGCAAAGCAGTTAAATGTGGCAGCTACCTTAGTTTGTTATTTCACTGTTATTTTTTCTAATTCTCACAGAAGCTTATTTAACCCAAAACTATGTTATTAAATGATAAAATGAAATGCCCAGTTAATACCAGCAACCATCCCATGTGCAGTTAAAACAAGGGAATGGTTATATAAGGTGTGAAAGAAAGAAGCGGGGAGGACAGTAGCCAGCAAAGAGGAGGAGTAAAAAAGAATGTTTTTTAAGAGCTTTTAAGTCGTTATTATGTTAGATTCTGGTAGTTCTTTGTTTGATTTTAAGTATTTCTGTAATGCTGCAGCATGCTTTTAGTGTTATAAACAAGTTGTCTATAATGCTTCAAGGCTTTTAAAAGAAATACCATTATGTTGATCAGAACATGGAGTTAAAAGACCTGTTTTCTCCGCTTCCCACTGCTGTATTTGAAAAGTACAAAGAGGAGCTTCTCAACTGTAGTTATAAACAGTGATTTAATTCTTTGTACGGGCAGTAAGAATAATCTTTAAGGGGAAGTGTTTTGTGCCTCCAGGAGGAGAATGGCTACCTTTTTAATTAAAAAGAGATGTGTGGGGGACATAGGTCAGGTGTCAGTGTGCAGCCAATGTTGATGTGGAAGGAGAAGAGTGCACACACAGTTCTTATCTTGAAAATGAAACATTAAACTGCATCTTGGCTTAGTAGATACATCCAAAAATCTTCTCAAAAACTGAAAATGAGAACAAATCCTATTAGAAGGCAAGTAGGATCAGTGTCCTGTTCTCTTGGGCAGGTTCACATAGCAATAGATTTTTGAGTAATGCTGATCTAAACCTGAGGAAATTCTCCATTAACTAAAAGTCTATGTCATTAAATAAATGTTGTTGTTTTTCTTGGCCAGGTTTACCAAAAATGCAAGTCATTCGCAACTACGACGGGATACCACAACCGACTTCGCAGGACGGCCCGCCTTTGCACATCCAGATTGGGGACACTATTGAACTCATCCAAGGAGATGCACATAGCTTATTTTGGCAGGTACTGTAGGATTTAGCAAATGGCCCTATTACTTTTTTCCCAGCTATTAAATTCCTAATGATTTATTGTTGTTCTAAGTTTTTCTTCGTAGTGAA
>JAVCKT010098805.1:0-10430 GCA_032273925.1 Rhynchotus rufescens | reverse complement strand
TTCCTGGGAAATTCAGCAGTCGGAAAGGAGAGATGTGTCTGTGTGTGTGTGTGTGTGTGTGTGTGTGTGTGCGCGTGCGCGCGTGCGCGCGCGCGCGTGTGTTTGTGCATACAAGTTCTGGAGCATCCATGTCAGCCAAGCTTAAGTGAATTTTTGTACTGTATTTCCTTTAGTTCAAAATCTTTTCCTGAATGTATGCCACAGGATTTCTGAAAACAGTGCAGTCAGTCCTTCTGAAAAAATTCACAGCAACATTTTACAAAAGGGATTGGTAAGCAGTATAAATATGGCAGTTGTGACTAGCTCACACTAAAACATATTTTCCTTAAAGGTCTGTTGGATAGCAAAACACATGTCCATTTTATAACTGACATAAAAATGCCTCAGTTCCTCCCTACTCCTGTTGTGAGCTTCAGTAACTGCTGTCCTGTTTGTTGTGGCCAGTACATGTTTGACTACAGTAAATGATTTGCTATGAGTCTGTTCCCCAGCTCCAGTTATCAGTATTATATCTGTCTGGAGTTTTAGGCTCTAGAGAAATCCCTGTGGAGATCTGTGGCCATGTCAAGGAACCAAACCTTGGGCTCTGGCTTCCCCGCAGTTCTGAATCTCTGCGGGATGGAACTGGGGAGATCTCAAGAATTTGAAGTTTCATAGGACACAGTATCCTATCGTTTATAAAAATTAGGAAAACAGCATCCTATATGTTCCTTTATCATCCCGATTTGTGGTACTGCAATATCTTTTCTGTTTAAAGGGCATTGTCAGAAAGAATGGACAGCACACTGGGCAAAATTTATGACATGACAAAACCCGCCACATCACTCAGTGATACCATGATATTGAATGCATGGACATGCTCCAGTAATAATGATAGTTATGCATCAAGAGAAATTTAGAGAAAATTAGATTTCAGAACTGTGCAACTTGAGGACAAACATAGTTTGCCGAATGAAAATTTTACTTTTCAGCTTCATAGGATTTATTCTTGTTCTAGTCTAAAATAAGAAAACATGTTGATTAGAGGTAATGAGATAGTTTTCCCCAGAGAGAAAATTTAGTGCATTTAACAGAAGTTACATCATATCTGAAGTGTTATAAAGTATTTTATAAGTTTACTGAAAAAAAAAAAAAAAACCCAAGAAAAAGGATCCTTCTAGTAAAACAGCAGGCTGTGTATACAAAGACAAAATCTAAATTATATATTATTACTAACAAAATGCTTATTAGCATGTGATTGCTATTTTCTTACTATTACCTCTCCCCACAAAATGTTTTTTATCTTAAAAGGAAAATATATTAATCTATATCTTGTAATTGTTTAGCTTTGGAATCTCATTTTCTTCCCATAAATTATTTTAGCCTCAAATCACAGATTAGTTAATCAATTAGTGAAAAATAACTTACAATTTTATTAAAAATAAAGGAATAATTGAGTATTGGCAGCAATTTGACTTCCACATAATAAGTAATTTCAAGCCGTACATCAAAGCAAGAAAGTCCATCCAAGAGTTTTCTTTTTCTACCAACCATATTCAGTCCCAGATAATGATCACTTGGCATCTCACTATAAAGTTTCATACCACAAAATCAGACAGGTTGTGAATTCAGTAACAAAAGTCATTTCATTATAATTTATTACCTATCAGATACTATAACCTACTTTGGAAGAAATTTTGGGAGAGCAATCAATTATGGAAGACACAATCTGACAGTCTGCATACCACATTAGTCAAAAAAATTATTATTTCAAGACCTCAAGTCATTTCTTTTTCAGAAGCCACAAGTTTCCATGGATTAAAGATTTCAGAATTCTACAGAATTATTTTGCCTTCAAGATAATATTATTGTTACTATGTTATTGCTGTTATTAGTCATTACATTATTATTATACTATAATTTATATTATTATATATTTTCTTTTCTTGGGAAACTCATGTAGAAAGTGGGGACATATATAAAAAGTTAGAACTATTGTAGGTATGATGATCTGAGGATATAGGATTGTTGTTTTATCATGATTAAGGACACAGGAAAGTTTGTACGTATGATAACTCAGTGTATATATCACAAGTGTTATAACTTGCAATAATTTTTGTGTGTCCAACTAGTATACTTGGAGAGAAGAGGTTGTGCTCCTTCAATCTTGTCTACTTTTCCCAACCAATAGGGCTGAATTTGAAATATTTATTTATCAAAAAAAATATAATATAAAAAATACATATAACTAACAGTTTGGTCAGGAGGTAATAAAACTGCATTTCTTTTTAAATTTTCTTTATTGAATTACAATGGATTCTTCCCTGAAAACAGTTCCCTATCTGCCATAACACAGAAAAACCTGAAAGATGTGCTGCGGTAATAAGATTGTTCTGGATGAGCTCAGAGAAAATACTGGGGCATAGTGAAAGAGCATTTGTGATCAGTACTATGATCACAAGCATTCATGATGTTGATATATTATTAGTCATGATGTTGATATATTATTATTTTTGTAGATTTTTATAATTCATGCAATTTTTATATTTTAATAGTGATATAAACCTAAAATCATAAAGCAGCTGCTTCAATAGCAAAATTAAAATTCTCATAAATCTTTTTTGTTAATTAATTGTTTTAATGATTCACAGTATACCACTATGATTGTTTATAGTGATTTTGAACAAAGCATATTCTGCTTTTGAACCAAGGGTACTTCCAAGGTGATGATGGCTGCAGCAGTGGTGACATAGAACAACCTATCACCAAGGAAAAGAAACTTGTATTAATAGATATGACCTCCATGGTCTACAAAACTGAATTGTTAAATGTATGATGCCAATATTTATTTTATTTTATTTTATTTTATTTTATTTTATTTTATTTTATTTTATTTTATTTTATTTTATTTTATGTCATTTCATGTCATTTCATGTCATTTCATGTCATTTCATGTCATTTCATGTCATTTCATTTTACCTTACTTTCCTTAATTCTTGGCTTTTAGCAGAATAACCTGGTTATATGAGTACCTCTGCTTTCATGAAAAAAAAGTAGAATTTTTAGTGATTAGACAGAATTAGATATATTTTACCAGATATTTACTGTCAAAATATCTATAATATTCATTATATTGTAAAGCATACTGAGTATGCCAGCTGTAGGTAATTAAAAATGGTTTCTGAAAGGTTATATTAACTTTTTTCCTCCTCCCAAGAAAGTCAAAGTTTTAATTCTCCTAATCCTCAGGTGTGTATTATACAATTTTTGTACAAGACCTTTTTTAGAAAAAAAAAAAAAATCCAAAGTTTTCATTGTCCTAAAGGATCATTGATTTTGATTTGTATTTTGATTTGAACATGAATAAATAAATTTTGTTTTCCAAACAGAAAACTGCACTAATTCTAATGGCCACAGATTTCTTAACATATTTTGAGTCCAGGATTTATCTTATGCCAGAAAGGGTAATTCTTTTCTACTTTATAGTCACGCAAGAATAGCAGAACTCTAAAATACAAATCCTACCTTTAAAGTACCCTATAGAGGGTTGTTTCCTTTTCCTGTCAGAAATCATTTCATTTTGCCTTGAGTCAGCTTCTTTTCATTCAAAAATTGACTGTGTGCATCTTACTAATGAAAGTGGCTAGCTTATTTGAAAGTTTTCCTAACTAGCTTTTCCTGAAAGTAGCTAGAGACTTATCTTAGACACCCTTGGGTACCTACCTTAACATTTAACTGCTGCTTAAGCCAGCATGAATTGTTTCTAGCGCCCATGTTTCATGTGACAACTCCAGGGAAAAATCCTGAATAGCCTCAGGTGTCTCTGTTAGCACTGGCTCTAAGAAGATAAATCAGTTTCCATGTGTCTGCCACGGAAGACTAAGGATAACACAATTACTGCATCAAACTTAGGAAAAGAAACAACAGCAGCAATAAGAAAAACTCACCTATTGCTAGACTTTATGAAATGCTGCTTTTGAAAGCTGAAATCATTCTATGAAGGCCAACTATAGTTTCAAGTATTATATTTCAAACCTCATAAAGAGTAAAGATTCTTAAATACCTCAATATGTGTCTCAGAAAAAGTATATTTTCGTAGTCTTTATCTCTTTCTCTCTTTTTTCTTTTTCTCTTTCTCTCTTTCTTTATTTCTCTCTTTCTCTCTCTTTTTTTTTCTTTCTCTCTTTCTTTCTTTTTCTTTTTTTCTCCATGGGCATTTTGTGAGGCCTATGAGGTTTTCCATTTATTCTCCATCTTTTATGGCCTCTGATTGGTCTGCTTGATCACAAAAAAGGAAAGCTACATATTTTTCTTTGTATTATGCTTTAGAAACATCATGTTCAGAAGCATTGATATAGGGCCTGAGGAAACTGAATCCTAGAAACAGGGATATTATAGGGTTTGAAAACTTTAGATATAATGGTACCTTTGTGGCTGTGTGCTAGTTCTTATACCTTTGATCTCCTTGATACAGGTAATTTTTCCTTTTTTTTTTTTTTTTTTTCTTTCTCCTGAAAGAACAAATCAATTTCACCTTCTTCATTCTGTTAAGCAAGCTGTTATAAAATCAGCTGTTGTCATAGTATCAATCTGTGATGATACAGGACTTATTGCAATTCTGCATACATATGTGTTCTTACAGTATTTATTACAGTAATTTCCTGTATGAATTTATCTTGCATGTGTTAAATGGTTCCCATTTCATTAGGAGAGTTTTATTTTCTTATCTTCCCAATGACTCTATAATCAAACAACAAAAAAATTCAGGCACTTACCAGAATATAAAAAGGATACTTTGAAAAGGTAAATATTTCATATTAAAATAGTGCAAAGTACTAAATGAAAAGCTCAGTTTCATATAAGAAATTTAATTTCTTTGACCTATTTTGTGATGGGATATATTTCATTTAAACAATGAGTTATAGTAACAGAATTCATTCATTAGAATGCTTTGCGTTTTTAGCCACTATAGCTTGTGCATGGAACTACAAACCCAATTTTGCTTTAAAGTCACTAAGTCTTTTTGCAACTGAAGACTCTGAATTACAGAGCTGTGTTTTTTGGGCTTCTCTTCCACAAAATCAGTCTTGAAGATGCACATTCACTTCCAGATGTTATCACTATGCCTCATTTAGATGCTTTATAGTATAATAAGTCTTACATTGAATACAATTCTTACATTGAATACATTCTTACATTGAATATAATTCAGTGCTGAAAATCAAAAAGTATAAGTTGTTCTTTAAAATACACTGGGCTTCCCACTGAAGATATAATCTAATTTTATTCTATTGTATAACTATATTTTTAATGTTTCCCTAGTTCAATGAAACATAAAATGCTTACAATAAATTATATAACATATATGACATTAAAATTTGGCTCATCTTTTTGATTTCTGTAGAACTAAAACTTTAAAGATACATATATCTATATATTTCAGTCAGAAGAAAGTCCTATATTACTTTAAGGGATGTATAAAAATTATTTAAAAGTTTGACTTTCATCTTTGAAAGTTTGCATTCTTAAAGATTTGATCAATTAGTTTTGCTGCTTTGAAAATCTGCACTTAAATATCCAATACCTTGATGGATCAGTATTTGAAAATCAATATTGATTATGAAATGAAGCTTTCCTATAATCTTAAAATTACAATATTGATCTTTTTTATTGCTCAAGGATTTTTTTTTCTTTGAAACTTTCTTCTTATTTTAAGACATACACATAAATATATAATGTATATGTATATACATATATACATCTACATATGTATATACATGTATATGTATATGTACATATACATCTATGCATATATACATATATACATATACACACAGATATATGTACATATATACACAGATATATGTATATATGTATATATGTGTATATTACATATTTTATATACATATACACCCCATATATATATATTTTTATATATATATAAAAGTGTTGAACTTAAAACTCTGAACTGTGCAGCAGTTTGCTTTAAGTGTCTAAAAATTATGAGTGCAATCTGCACAAGCCTCTAGGTTGGTTTAAGAGCTGTTTGTCTCTTCTGGACACTGATAGCTACAAAGATCCGCAGGTTTTCAGAATATGAACAGCCCTGATAGAGCATGTCCCGGCTTGAGCAGGGTGGTTGGACTAGATATCTCTAGAGGTTCCTTCCAACCTTAACCGTTCTGTGATTCTGTGATCTTGAACAGCATGTTTTGTTTTGTTCCTGGTCATGTGACAACACATAAGGTAAACACATCAAGCTGGGAGAGGGTGGCTGCTGTTAAAGGATAAAGACAAAAGAGACACGTTTCTAGAAGAAAACGTTTCTAGAAGAGAGAAAGAGGAAAGGTACATTTGGATGCCAAGATTGTTCTCATCAGAAATGGCATCATAATATCAATTGGAAAATATATACTGAAACTTGGTTTCATCTCACTTAACTTTATCCATCTCAAGGCTAAAATTTAAGTTAAATATTAGGTTAGTTTCAATGAAAAAACATTACCACTTACACAGCTTCTTTTATAAAAATATCTTAGAAAGGAAAGAATAGCCCTTTGGAAGTACTTGTCAAGATGGGAGCCTGGAAGTAGATTATTTTAGTTCTCTGAAGTCACTGAAGATAGACTTAGGTGCTTAAACAGAAAAGAAAAGTAAAAAATAAATCTGCACTCCAAAGCTAGTGACAAAAAAAAAAAAAAAATACTACATGCAAGAGCAGGGAAGTTGATAAAACAGTAAGATACTGAGAAAGGAGAGGAAAATAAAAGGAAGCAACCATAGTATCACTATTTAATTCTCTGACATCTTAATCCTTCTTAAATAAAGCTATTTTGCATAGCAGTATACCTTTCTGCAAATAGAACAGGAAGAGGAATATAGGGCCATGTTCTTTTCAGTCTGCTACTGCACACTTACCAAACTCTGCCAAGTACTCTCTCTTTCACTGCTATTCACATTAACATGACAATGATGATACTTCAGTGTAATCTTTTGTTCTTCTTATCAAAACCACACTGAAAATTGCTTATGAGGAAGGCTTAGAGCTGTTAATAGAGTGCAGTGAGTTTATTTAGGGCTAGGATTTTGTGAATGCTCATGATCTCTCTTAGGGAAACAGAATAGACAATGAGAATTTTTTGATCTTTCATGCTATGAATTCAACTTTATGAACTATAGGAAATAAAATATTGATCTTAATGCATTCATAATTAATAAATAAAATTACATTACAAAAATTATTATAAATAAAAAACATAGTGATCACAGGATTTATGGAGAAATCTCCTTTCCACAAGTGATCACAATATTGCCAGGGCTTTGATAGGTAGTTCTTTACTACAGCATGCAGGAACTTTGGAGACTGGCCATACTTCACCTAATGAATTCCTTGTCATTCCAGTCTCAGCAACGCTGTTTGGATGTGCAGTCTTGTGTGTTACAATGGCAGAGTTGCTTAGTCTCACAACTGCAGTGCTTTGATTTCACTAAATGCACTGACTTAACATAAATAATATGAAATAAATTAATGACTCCCTGCTACATTTAAGACTGAAACTATGTCCAAAGAAGGAAGAAGGATAGTGAAGCAACTGTGAAAAGGTGTCCAGTGATCACAAGGTTGCTATCTCCTCAGGTAACTGTTTCCTGTAGGATACTGCAGAATGTCTACTTAGCAAGGCAAAACTTACTTTATTTGCTACCATATATATATAACAACAGTTATTAACATAAATAATATAATATAGTGAACATTAATAACCTGCAGTGACTAAATTTTTGTGTTAAATTTACAGCTGTCACTGAAAAAGCTGTTGAAAGAGTTGATGTGAGAAGCTTGTAACCTATTTTTCAGTGTGTAGACTATCCCTGAAAACACACTATAAAAAGAAAGGATATCTATAAGGATATCTATTTATAACTTAATAATTATAGTTTATACACTGATTACTGTTACTGATTTTAAATACTTTTTGCAGTGATTATTCATAATTCTATCCCACTTTGGATTTTTTTTTGTATCACTGTTCTTGTTGGTTCTGCTTTGAAATGCAGTTCATGTAAAGAAAATGTACCTTGTTATATGAAACACCTTATTTTTTAATTAGGAAAAATGAATTTCAGTTACAGTATGTCCCTGGATTTTATTAATATTTCATTTCTTAACTTCCTATATCAAGGATTAATCAGAGTAAAACGTATTCTGAATACTAATGAGTCAAAAAGGGAAGTATTATAAAGGTATTCCTAAATTATTTGTAAGGGTTATATTACCATGTGAAAAACTGAGAACTCATGTATCATTTCTGTCTGTAGAAGTATTCCTAATTCTCTCCTCTCTAAATCTCACTGATAAAAAGTCTTCACACTGTAGTATTGTGGATTGTAGTTATGGACATGTGAGCTTTCTGATAAATTTTTTGTCTCTAATTGCTATGGCCCACCTATAGCAGGAATGCTTTGAATTCTGTTTTTTCACAGCCTTTGTTGCCAAGACTCTTGAGGTAATAAAATTTCTCTTGCTATGATTTCCAGGGAGCAATTGTGTTCAGAGGAATTTTCCAATTCATATAAATTGTCTCATTAAATGTTTGATTTTGATGACCAGTCCACGTAATCTGTAAAGACGACTATCAGAAAGCTCCTTCATGACTGTCACCTAAACTGTGTTCCTGTTTTTTCAGCAGCCTTTCTGCAAGACTGGTTAGGCTGAGCTAAACTTCTAACAAGCATCCAGTAATAAGTTTATGAAACTGCTTTTGTGTTTAACACCAGCTGTGGTAATGTATTCCTTTGTTGCTCAGGAAATATAAAAGGCTGTAGTTTACTTGTAATTAACTAGCTGGGAATTCTTTCATGTAAAATTCATGAATAGCTGATATATTGTGATGAACCTTCATTCAAAATGAGGATGTGGGAGAGATTTGTAGCCAGGTGATAGAATTAATAGTTGCTTTAATTTAAGCTAATGGCAGCAGATTTGTCATCACCCTATGATACATTAAACCCTAAGACCTGAATTTAAAAAGAAGTGTAAAGGTTTTACTTTTTTTGTTTTATGTTAAACTATTTGCCTGCTTTCCTTCTGCTTGCACTGTGTTAAGGGCATCATTTAAGCTTTTGTGAGGTGATCCCTCCACATAGCCAAACAGGTTATTTGAAGAGGAAACAGTACAAACTTTTCAATAGTGGAGAAATACATTTTTTTTTCCTATTCTCATCTGTTTGAAATATACTAAACAGCTTCTTTCAAACTTTTGGGCTTGTAATCTCAAACTTGTAAAATAATTTCCCTAAATTCTGATTATATCAGAAAAAAAGAGATACACAATTAACAGATAATGAGATTTTGATTAGACTCTTTCCTCAAACTCAGGAATAGTGGATTCTGTATATTTGTATTTCACTCTTGTCAGTATTTCTGATCAGAAAAAAACAAAAAGGAGGAATAAAAAGTAAACTCCTACCCCATAGAACCAAAGAATCTGATAAAGCAGAACTATGAGATACATGATGGATAACAACATCTTACAGGGGACTTACTAACCATTTTCTGAAATATTTTGAACAAATACCTAGAGGGTGTGTGTATGTATGTATGTATGTTATGTTATTAAATTATTTTTAACACATGGGATTATCACAGTCTGAGAAGTAATGAAGTTTTGTTACTAACTTCTTGGATAGGACAGTATCTGTAGAGGAGAAGGTTGATGGCTTGTCCTTTTACCCACTATAAGGGTTCATATTTCTATGGTGGTAAGTTGAAAAATTATGGCTTTCAACTTTCTGTCCCCAAGTAGCTTGCTGTAAAATAACAGCTGAAAGATCATTAATTTGTAAATTCCCTTCGCAACATCATTATCTTTTTTCTTTAAGCAATATTTCTGTTTTGAGATATGTTGATCTATATTTTATAGAAGTAACCAATCATTTAACCCATAAATTATGTACTATGTACTGCAAGACTTCCCTGAACTACTTCCAGTTCATATCATATTCATATCTTCATATCAGAAGATGATATTAGATTAAAAAAAAATCCAATATTATTTGGATTGCTATTATAAAACTAACAATTTTTGAGAGGTGAGGATCTTGTCTTCCATTATATCATTTTATTATTTACATTTCTTTTATATTTCATATTAATATGTGTTTTGTCTTCTTAAGTTTCAGTAGTTTTGAGAAAGCGGTAAATAGGAGATACCTTTGAATTTTCAGCAATGAGTCTTAGAAGCTTATATTCACAATCTTCCTTTTGGTCGTCCATGAGCAGAAAAATGAGCATTTTTGCATGTGTCAATGACTAATTGTTTAGCTATACAGATTTTAATCTTCCAAAATAGATATATATGTTAAAAAAAAAAAAAAAAAAAAAAAAAAAAAAACATAGGTGTGTTCTTTATGTTTATGGAGAAATATGTTGATTTTTATAATTGGGTGAGTTA
>JAVCKT010098804.1:0-10430 GCA_032273925.1 Rhynchotus rufescens | reverse complement strand
TTAAATATTTAAAAAAAAAAAAAAAAAAAAAAAAAAAAGGCTTGGCTTCTGTGCTTACTGACAAACAGAAAAAGAAAACACTCTAACACTCTATAGCAGTGACCGCTGGTTATTTGTTATTTTGCTAATTCAGTGATATAAACCAGATTCCACCAGAATTTAAGTTAGCTTACAGGCAGATGATTTTGTGAAATTTAAAATCTTGTTTGCACCTAGTTTCAGATTTTTTCTGCTCCAATATTTTTAGTTTGCAAGATACTACAAAAGCATGTTATCAATACAGAAATCGACACTTTTTTAGATGTTCTCAGGAAACTAAGTATTTAAGCACGTGAACAAAAGCAACTGCTCCTGGAAGATGACAGTACTATTTATGCGTTAGGGCACAGACTGGCACATTGAAAACTGCACCTAGAAGTTGTGTGCTGATTTAAATCATCAGCATATAACTAGTATCAAAATACCAGTTTCACTCTGAAAGGTTGTTTCAGGTTGCCTACAAGCTCAGATTTGAATTAGGTAGCCTACACCACTGCCTGTTTTATTTCTGAAGTGATCTAAAATCTATATTTTGTTTCACATGAGCATCTTACTTGACTGTCCGTTTCATGGATGCAAAAATCAGTCACAGAATGGTTGAGGTTGGAAGGGACCTCTACAGATCATCTAGTCTAACGCCCCTGCTCATGCAGGGACACCTAGAGAAAATCAGAGTACAAAATAACCACTGAAACCCTAGATATGTTAAAGTCTCAGGCAAAGTGAAAGACTGAAGAAAATTAACCTGTAAAATATATGATTTGAAAAAGATTATGTTCAAATTGTATCAGAAATTCACTAATTTATATTACTGCAAAATGTTCTCTAATTGTTCTTTATTACCCTAGTAAGAATGAATTTTCAAATCTATCATCAGGACTACAAGTAGAGGTTAAGATTGCTGGGGGATGATGAGGAAAAATAAATGTAATATTGTTCTAGCTACAAGTTACAAAAGAAACCATTAGAAATTAATAGCACATTTTACCATCCATTTCGCTTTGAATTCTGTTCCGCTCTCTCTCTACCTCACTCTTTGTTCTTGCTGCCTCCAGTTTGACATTTGTTATTTCTAATTTATGTGAATGTTTAAGTTCTTCTACCTATGAATTAGAAAACAAAAACCAAATCAACTGAAAATAAAAGTATATATTTGTAGCTTTAATGAACATTTTTGGATGTGCTACTTCACTAAGAAGAAAAACTTCTAAATGATGGCAACCTATGCTTATTTTACATATTCCTTTAAAAATATTTTTTATCCACTGCTTTCCTGAAAGTCTTTGCAGAATATCCACTTTGATAGGTCTCTTTAATGATCATGCAGACTCTGTACCACTAAAACTTATTGAAGTGATCCGATTCCTCAAATGATACTCAGTGCTACCACAAGTTTTCAGTAATTCCTCGAGTCAGACACTGACAATTCATGAATAAACTGTCAGTCATTTTAAAAATAAAGTTTTGCATATTCACGATTAAAAAAGAAATAGAAGTAATCAAATACAATATTCCATTACAAGAACCAGGCTGTCTAGTTATAGACATGTACTCCAAAGCAGCTAGTGATAACAAACTACAGAATGGAAAGGTCATTCTTTTAAAAATACTTGGATATATGCAGAAACACACAGGATTGCCTATCAAAATTTTGTTTCTGAGCAAATACTACACATTCTACATAATCAGCTAGAAAAAAGTTAGAGGTAATCTCCCAAAAGTGAAACAAGACAGTGTTCTGCAAAACCAGAGCATCAGTTATTTGAGTCATTTCCATTTGACAATATCCTGGAGTGCTACACTATCTCAAAATCCAGGTTATCATAGTTTTAAAGGGCCTTTTAAATCAAATACTTCTCTACAACTGTGACATGCACATCAAACTGCCTCATAAAAGCAGCAGTTAAGAACATCAAATTATCAAAGACAATTACTGCTTGCATGGAAACTTTCTATAGTTTAGGCATTTCTACACAGTAATTACACGGTCAATGAGAATTAAGTACCTAAAGGAAAGCACTTATAATGAAAATCCATTCACAGTGACAAATGTAATTACAACCTGCTAGCATATACAAGTGACAAAAGGTTAAGAATGACACAGTGGCTTATTAAGCAAGTACACTGTGGATTTCGTTGCTTAAATACGAAGTTGAGAACATTCCAGGGCCACCTGCAGAATTTTAAGGTGGCTTTTTTAAGGCACAAAATCCAGAACATAAATGTGTATATACTAGTGCTCAGGAATCAGACTGAACTGGTACAGAAAAAGTGTCAGAGGAGATGGTGTTCAGTAACTTGTTTCTACTTTTCCTCCCTTCAAAACACCACTGAGGATTTTAATTTTCTCCTACTTCTTGAGGCAAGCAGAGAAGGTCAGCGAACATAATGTCCATACTGTGACCACCTATTACATATATTCTAAATGGTTACTGATAAAAAAGCCTTAACAAAAAAAAGGTTTTTAATGAAGATACAAAGATGTCTTTTCTTTTTTAACCATTTATTATTCACACTCCACAAGTCAGACAGACTGTGAGCAGGTTTATGACAGTGGTGTAGTTATATCCTACACTTCCTACCCTAGTTCTTACCGTAAACTAGACTTTCTTGGATTCAGGCCAAAAATTGAAATAGTCCACACACAGAGACTGCAAGAGCTGAGTACTGTAAAATTTGTTTTGAATGACTTCTGAGACTGCTAGGAACTATGGAAGAAGTCAGAGCACTTTTCCCGTATTTCATCTTCTCTGAGGCCTATTATGCCAGTATTGACTGTCACAGCAATACAAAGTGCATGTCTGTTTTGGTGGAAAGTATATTTAGAAATGCAGGAGAGTCAGTGTAGAGGTTAAAACAATTTGGCATTTGACTGGAAGTACAGGACCAAGCTTGCTAAATTTACGGTCAGTTCAGAAATACCTGAAACCTTTCCAGAAGAGTGAGAAAACACAGGGGATTCAACTTGCTACCAGAGCGGGACAGAAACATTTCCAACAAAGCTACCCTGGCTTCAGCCCGAGCAGAGTGTGACTACTGTGACTCTCCTGCTTCTAGCAGAAGCTAAAACTCAGCAGGTGACTCCAATGCCACTTGCTTTCCATTAGCAATGCAGCACATTCAGGGCAGACTTTTTACAGCCTCCAGAAGCCAGATCTCAAAGAAATATATACCTATATTTTTTCAAGTTCTACTGCACCATATGAAAGATGAAAGGTTGTTTCCATCAAATAAGGCTATCCTCATGGAACAATAAAAATATGAATGTAAATACATCTCCAAGCACTTTTCTGTTTGGAATAAATAATATCTCTAGAGATTGAAGTTATACCCTTTTTATTTCATTTCCTAGATTCTTATGCTTTTCCTGTAAAATCACATATTTTAAATCTACCTACTGAAAATGGAAAAAAACTACTTCAATTCACAGCATAAAAAAAGTGTTATTTTATTCTTAATATAAAGGCAAAATAAGACAACAGGAAAAATGTATTTCAGATATGATAAAAGCACTTACTTTAGCAGCTAATGAATTGACCTCGCGTTCAGATTTGTGAAGTTTGCTGGTTAAAAGAATGTTTTGCTCATGGCTCAGCTGCAGCTCTTTCTCAATACGATCCACCTGTTGTTCAGCCGACTTCTTTTCTGCCTTGAAGAAAGAAAAAGTTGGTAAGGCTTCTGGAGCAGCAGATTCACCTGCATGGTCTGCTTTCTGCCTTTCCAGACATTACTGCCATCATACATACAGCAAAATGCTTCTTTGCTAGACAGTGTGTTTCCAATAGAATAAAAGTATTTTAATCAAAAATAGCAGCTTTTTTTTTTTCTTTTTTTCCTAACATTGCTCATATACATCTTCAGTTGAAGAGACAGGTAATCAAACTTAAAAAAGCAGCAAGTATTTTGATCAGTAAACTGCTGGGACCTAAATATATGTATGTACTAAGCAGTACTCAAGATGTTATATTTTGGCCTGCACAGTTACAATAACTGAAGAGTTAACGTCAGGGATAGGGAAAAAAAAAAAAATGTGATTACTGCTAATATCTACTCAAGACCCTGAGCTTTTCTAAATTATCAAAGGACTGAATTTGACAATTCATGAGTCTTATTTGTTTTTAAAGTTGAAATTGCAAAATTTGCAATTTTGTCTTTTCTTGAAGAACCATTGGCAAAATTAGCAGCAATTTCAGCCAACGGTTTCATCAGGCCGAGTGTTACTCTCATTACCCTCCACAAGGAGACAAAAGAACAAAAAAGAACACAATCTCACCTCTAGAGACCTGGCCATAGCCTGCATCTCAGCTAGCTGTCGAACTTGGACCCTTTGAACATTCTCTGCTTGTACACCACAGTTGTCTCTTTCTGCTCTTAGTTCTGCTACTTCTGCTTCCAAGCCTTTCAGCTTCTGATGCAGTTGTGCCTTTTCTCTGGAGAGCACCTCCACGCGCTTACTGTCCCTCGTGGGATCAACGCTAAGCAGCTGGTTACGGAGTTCTTCTTTATCTTGATCCAGCCTTGTTATCTGATAGTTGTTAATCAGAAAACATAAACCTCTATATTAGTTAGCTGCCAGACAGTAAAAAGGATTCTGGAAAAAAGAGCAATGTGCATTTAAAAATTAAGAAAGAAGTTATATATATGTTTGTTTTCCTTATTAGAATGGGGTAAATGAAAGGTTCATTCCTTAATGACTTCTTTGCTTCAGTTTTCATTGATGAGGCCTGTCCTGTCAGGGTCCCGCAGGACCCCGAGTCTCCTAACAGAGTTTGTGGAAGTGCTACCCACAGTAAAAGAAGATAGAGTTAGGGATCACTTAACTCACTTGGACATAGACAAATCTATGAGACTACATGGAATGTATCCAAAATACTGAGAGAGCTGGGTGCTGCCATTCAGAGATGGTAGAGAACACCTTGCAGAGGTCATGACAGGCAAGGAAAGTTCCTGATGGCTGGAAAAAGGGAGACACCACTCCCATCATAAAGAAAGGCAAGAAGGTCAAGAAAGTAGATCCAGGTAACTAGCAATCCATGGCAAGTCTTCCTAGATGCCACTTTGTAGCATACAAGAGACACGTCACTGGAAACAGGGCTTACCAAGGGCAATTCATGGCTCACTCTTGGGCTTCCTGGAATGAAGTAGGTGGTGCTGTGGACAAGGAGAGGATAGTGAAAGTGGCACAGTTTGATTTTAGCTACTTCTTTGATCCAGTCTCCTACTGGTTTCCTTAATTGCCAGCTTGATAAGAGATGAGCTAGATATAAGGAGGGCAAATTGGGTAGATACATGACTGCACTGCCAGGCTCAAGAGCTATGATCAGTGGTGCAAAGTCCAGTGACAGACTGTAAAAAGTAGGATCCCTCAGAGCAGTACTGGGTCCCGTACTGTTTGATGACTACATTAGTGACTAGGATGACAGGATGGAGCACAAACAAAAAATTGTAGATGACATCATCAAACTGGTGTGAATGGTCAATATGCTGGAGGGCAGAGGTGCTATTCAGAGGAAACTAGCCAGTCTGGAGAAGTGGGCTGACTGGAACCTCTTGAGGTTCAACAAGAGCAAGGACAGAGTCATATGTCTGGGATGGAGTAACCTGGTGCAGCAGCAGTAGCTGGGACCCACTATCCAGGAAGCAGCTCCACAGAAAAGGATCTGGAGGGGCTAGAGACTGTCCTAGCAGACAATAAGCTGAACACAAATCAGCAGCGTGATGCCCTTGCAGCAAAGAAGGTCAACCTGCATCCTGGGATGCACTGGCAGAAGCACAGCCAGCATGTCCTAAGAAGTGATCAGCACTTGTAAGACCATATTTGGAGTAATAAGTCCAGTAAAGGAAGGACATTGTCACACACCAAGCAGAAGGAAACCAAAATGGTCAGGGATTGGAGGTCAGCCTGAAAGAACCAGGCCTGTTCTACTTGGAGGGAGATGGCTTAAGAGAGGCATTACTGCCTTCTCCAATTACCTGGTCAGAGGATACAGAGAAGATGGATCAAGATTCTGCTTAGGGGTGATCCAAAGAGAGGTAGCAGAACGAAAGTTGGAATATGCCAATTAGATATTCAGGCTTTCCTTTTTCTTTAAACCATGAAAGTGGTTAAGTACTGCAAGAGATTGCTGAGGAAGACTGTTAAATCCCCATTCTTGAAAATATTTATGATTTTACTGAACATAGCTCTAAGTAACTTGATCCAGTTTGATCTCTCCAGAGCGTTGGACTAGATCTATGAGGGTCCTCTCCAACCTCAACTATGATTGGACAATTCTACAGTTGCAATAGTATTCAAACTTACCAATAGCTCATGGATAGCATGATTTGCCCTATCAGGCAGAAGACTAAGCAATAAGAAAATTGTTGTTAGAAGTTAGTAAAATAGACATGAACTAATCTTGAGATTGTAACTAATGAACATAGCCTAAATATTAGGCTAAATATTTCAAAATAAGTCATATGGACTGAATATAAGGTGAGGATTAATGATGAAAGAATGAGAAAGCAAGATCTGGAGGAGACTGAATTCTCTCAATATAGGGAAACTATATTCTGAACCCTGAATTGCAGCACTGTGCTTTTAAAAGTTCCATTAATGACCTCTGTGGAAAAAAGCCCAAATCTTCAGCAGAATCCCTCCAGTCCCTTTTACGCAGATATCCAAGAATTTCTGCCTGACATGCCCAAGCCATCCTTTAGGAACTGTGATGCTTCTGTAGTCTCCCTGTGCCAAATGGTGTGGGGTGGTAAGAAGGCTGCAAGAACTTGAGCATTTCTCATATTCAGCTGTAGCTTGAGAGACAGGAACTAGGACACATTGTGCCCTGGGCTCAAGGTAATCCCATCCTCAGCAACCATGCTAGTCAGCAGCAGAATGAGCATGAGTCCAACAAGGCCATGAGAGAGGCAGCCTGTAAAGCAGCACCCGAGGGGAGCTCTGAAAAGGAAGACTTCCGTTGTTAAAGTGTTGCACTTGCGAATTTGGATTCATTTTGAAAGCAATGATTGCTTTTGATCTATGTTTGGACTAATACATTCAAATCTTGCATCTTGGGATGTGCTCCGAGACAAATACTTAAATGAAATATGCAAACGATACATGCAATTTTCATATATACCTTTGCATATATTTAAAACATACATAAGCTTGCAGTTTTTAACCATACTTTTGCAAATCCAATTCTGAAACAAAAAACAAGAGTGCCTTATCCAGAAATTAATATAAGTTAAAAATAATTACCAGAGTTTTCATTGTCCTTTTGACTACTACCGTCACAATTCAATGTAATTTCAAAATCTACCTTTGTATGGCATTAAGAATATCTTCTGTTGCTTTCCTGTTGGATTAGTTGCTACGTAAGTAATTTAAACTTCAAATTTACATCAGTTGATTAGGTAGCCTATTAATTTCAGATTAGTGTACTGTCTCAAACTGTACCTTAAATGTAATTTTAAAAAAGCATTTAAGCAAAGGCTGTCACTTATCAGAAGGGAAGTCTATACTTATTTATAACAGTACAAATGATATTACAACATATCACTCAACAAACCTACCGAGACAGCTTAATTCTCAAAACATTTTTATGACTTAAGAGAAACAAAGACTACATGATAAAATTATGGCAAATTGACAGCATCTACGTTACGAAATTATGGCAAACTAACAGCATCAAAGTAGCAATATTTTCACAATGTTCATGCAACTTTGTCATCAAATATACTTTAAGCTACTGTAACACTTCACATACCTCAGCCTCGTATTTTATTTTTTTCTCCTCCAAAATACGTGCATGTTCTTCCTTTTGGTGTTCAAATTCTGACTTTAGAAAGGTATTCTCATAACGAAGTTTGTTATATTCTGTTCTGTATTTTTCCACTTCCTAATTTAGACAATAAAACAAATAGACTCAATCACAGAAGAATTCTGATTTATTTCCTTCAAATGTTCATTCAGTGTTCCCATCACTTTCAAAGTTATACTTTTCTTTCCTCTTTCATCCTTTTTTCAGGTTTCAAGATTCACTACTGGAGCAACAGCACTGGACAGTACCAGAACACTGCCATGCTTTACTCGTCTCACCAATTTCAGTTTTAGTTTCCTCATGTTACTGTTCTGAGGAACAATTATAAATCGGTGGTCACTATCACTACTCTAAATGAAACAAAATTAAATGCTTATTACTTACATTGTCTAGCTTCTTGAGACGCTCTCTCATAGGAGATTCCAATTCCTGCTGTACTTGTGCTCTTAACAATTCCAATTTTTGAGGAGTTATCACCTTAAGGAAAAAAAAGGTTTCAGTAACTAGTCACATTCACCTATTTTTACTGGGACAGTTAACAGTATTTCAAACATGATTTTAAGAAACCGGTTGAATTTTCTATGTCCTTTTAATTTATTTTTTTCCAGTGATAGTTATAGAAGCAAAGGAACGTGATACTAGCTAACTAAATATGTTCTGATAAAAGAAGCACTTAGAATGTCACATTTTGCTGACAGAACTAACAAAAATGTTGACGTAAATTGCCAAGGAATTTGTCTCCTTTTGAAGAAGGAGAAAAAAAGTATATCATAAAAAGTAAAGAATTATTATGTGGAAAAACTTTCCAAATGGTAAATAACTCATTAGTATGAAACTGAATAATACCAAGTCAGTTCCTTGTAAAACTGTAAAACATACCATTTGCAGTGCATGCAAAGAAGGAAGAGGAAAAAAAGAAAAAAAAGAAAAAAAGTTATCTCAGTATCTTCTTTCACGCGCAAAGCAGTACCGACATGGTTCTAGGTTTGAAATGAAAGTGAGATGAGGAAAAGTTTCCTGCTTTTTTGTCAATACTACAACAAGGTATTTTGTAAGAATAGTCTTCGGTAGGGTCAATAACAGCAAATTAACTATCGAGAGAGAGAGGGCTTTTTTGATGGTGGTGTTTTGTTTCATTTTTAAAACATAGGCATACATTGATAAGTTGTGACAGATCCTACTTCGCTCGGCATCCCTTATTTTTCCTCCATTTAGAGTCTAGGGATTGCCTCCATTCACCTGGGGATGCTTTATTAAATGCTGTATTTGTTCCCTAGGAACACTAGTTTATACAAACACTTCTAACAGAGCAGCAAGCAACATAAATGTTGGGTTTCTAATCATATCAGAATAACCACAATCTTTCCAGTTCTGAAAAGCTGATTTTATCCAAATAGGCAAAGAGCTCATGTAAATACCAACTCCTGTAGAAGATAAAGAGTTCCTCAAAGAGAACACTATGCATTTCTTTTGATAATAGAATGATCTTTAAAAAACTACACCTTTAGCAGGTAACTGGCAGGAAACCTGTAAATAAATCAGAAAAAAGAATGAGCTCTTATTTTTAACTGAGTCACTGAAAAGCAATTGCTAGTTGCATCCAAAGTCTGTAGAAGTAAATAAATTCCCATACAGGGATAGCAGTATTAGTATGTCAGATGATTTACAGGAATTGAAAAGCCATTCTCTGTAAAGTCGTCATTCATGAGTTGAAATCATTTAACCTAAATCTAGATACCTACATATTAACCAGTCACCTTCAGATCTCTCTGCAGGGAATCATAAACATGTCCTGCACTAGTTTAAAGAAATAAGCAATTATAGAAAACATCATCTAGGACATCTTAAATGTTATTTAAAAAAAAAAAAAAGCCACGATGAAGAGACACCAATATCTATTTCTGCACTCACTAATGATAACACATTTAGGCGTGCAAGCTGTCTACTATAGCAGATGATTCTGCCTGTAACAGGACAGTATGCACCAACAGAACATTTTCTCAGAGACTGTGGGTCTGACTATTAATGTAGAATACAAGAAATAAAAGATCAGTTGAGCAAGAAAAAAATCAAAAAATATTAAAAAAAAAATCAATCCACAATCACTCCAGAGAAATACATGCATTCTTTATTTTACTAAATAAAGAGAAATAGAAGTGTGCCCCAATACAGCATTAAAGTTCATATTAAACTCTGCCAGTAACGTATTTCACCTGCATCTTTAGTTCTTCCAGCTCTTGTGTTTTACTCAGCAACTCCTCTTGATATTCAGCAAGGAGAAGCTGAAATTTGTCATGTACAGTTTGTTTTTCAACTAACAACCGCTTCAGCTCATCTTGTGATTTTGTATATTCTTCCTGTAATCTGCAAGACAAAGTACAAATTTACTGTTATAAACTTATTATTAACAAACTTATCATTATTATTTTTCCCTCTGAAAGTAGAATGGAATCTATCTAAATATCACTGCGCTGTAACACACTGAAAAGTGACACCATATTTACAAAAATATCAAGTGTTTTGAAAACACTGGCTGACATGTATTAAGGCAGTTTGAACTTTTTTTTTTTAAGTAGTCCTTGTGTCATG
>JAVCKT010098803.1:0-10432 GCA_032273925.1 Rhynchotus rufescens | reverse complement strand
CACGCTGCCGGCGTCCGCGGGCGGCGCCGCCATGGCCGGCGGGGCTGCGGGCGGCACGGCGCGAGCTGCGGCACCGCGGCGAGGGCAGGCACGGCGCGGCCGCGGGGGGCACCCGCATCCCCTCGCGGCGACACCAGGACGTCCCCCGCGGCCGCCTCGGCCCCAGCCCGGTGCCTCCCCGCGCACCCTCGTCCTCCTGCGCGCTCCGCGGCTCCCCGCGCTGCCCGTCAGGATACGGTCCTGCTGCCCTTTGCTCCCGGCGGGAAGTTTGTTCATGGAAATCTCTTGCTCAACGAGGACGACCCTGGCCGCTTGGCAGCCGCGGGGAGGGATGCTGGCACGCGCCGTGCGCGGAGCCGGCCGCGTTCGCACGAGGCCCCGGCTCCTGCTGCCGCTCAGCCTCCGCAAGGGACTCGCAGCGCTGCTAAACGGCATCATGAGCTGGACGTTTGAGCACTGAGACGATCGTGTCACCTTGCCCCAAAAGCCCCAAGCACGGCACGTCTCAGCCCCGGCGCAGCTCCCCTTCCAAGGAGAGGCCGTGGCGCCAAGAGCAAGGGGCAGGCAAAGCTCTGCGGTGCCTTTGCGGGGCCGGCAGAGCCGGAGCACAGGGACGAGGCAGAGCGGCCGGCGCCTGCGGAGAGCATCCTGGAGACGGGGCAGGAGGGCCCCGCGCGTGGGGCAGCCGCTGAGTGTCCGGAGGGGAGCGCTGAGCGGGGAAGTCTGCAATTAGCCGAGCGTCAGTCCTAACGAGGGGCTCGTTTCCCGCCCGGGGACTGCAGGAATACGGAAGCCCAGCGGTTGCCCTGCCGGGTGCCCGGTTTGCAGAGCCCTGGGCAGCTTCTTACAGCGTTTTAAGAGACGTCCAGTCTTGACAGAAAGCAGGGAGGGAAATGGGGTGCAGCGCAAGCCCCATAAACAGCGCAGGGGGCTCTGGCCACTTGTCTTTCCAAAGGGGGAAAAAAAAAAAGAAAAGAAGGCAATTCTTTCCAATAGGAAATTAGAGTTCAGCCTGGGAACGGAGCCACCGCACATGGTGCAAAGCTCCCGAGACACAGGCTTTGAGGCCCCCTTCCTCGGACCACTGTCTTCCAGGTCTGCCAGAAAACAGCTCTTTCCTTTGGGGCCGCCGTCCCCATCTGCTTGCTCGGCGGGCTGGGCTCCGAGGACCTCCCAGGTTTCCTTGGCAAGCGCTGCAGGAATCACAGCCTGGTTAAGGGGGACAGAGCTGGGCTCGGCGGGGTGCCCCGTGCCCGTCTGTCCCGTCCGTCTGTCCGTCCCCAGCTCCCGCCGCGGCCTGCCGTGCCCGAGGCGGCTGCCGTGGGCTTGGGCTCGGATCTGCGCCCGTGAGCCTGAGCTGGGAGAGGCACGGGTGGAGCAGGGGACTGGCAGACACAGCTCGGGGAGCCTGCTCCCATTTCGGAATTCTCTAAAGGCTGGGAACTTCCCACCACGTCCAGGGGCTCCACAGGAGTTATGGCCGTGGAAGGGATATTTAAACACGGTGCCCTGGTATCTCTCGAGTCGCTGGATTTGCCACAGGGAGCTTAAGGCTGGCTTTGGTTTCACAGCCGTGAGCATCAACAGGGTTAAGAGGCTAAGTTCATCTCGCTTAAATATCCCCATCTCTGTCTACACTTGTCATCTCAAGACTAATGTGAGACAGGGCCCTCAACAGGGGAGTTTCTCTTAATGATTTTAGGAGCAGCTGAAGTAACTGCTAGAATTGCGTTTTCCTTTCTTTTGACCCTAGAGGGAGCTGAGACACCTACTTTGGGCTGGACACCGCTGTTGGAGCCCAGCAGAGCTGAGCTCAAGCAAGGCGTGAGCAGCAGCTTGCGGTCCCGGGCCGCCCGACCTCGGGAAGTGGAATACTGACAGTATCCAAATTGGACACGTGTAGTAGGCCGTATAAAGCTGTCGGGTCTCAGTTTTTCCATGGTAAATGACCAGCCACATTTGTGTTTCCTACCTTGTCCGTTTTGTTTGCAGAGACCTGGGTGCGAGGCTGTTCCTTCGTATATCCGTGCACATCCGCTGTCTCTCCTGAGGAGCCTCCTGGAGGCCTCGGTCACCTCCTCGTGGTGCTGTCTGTAAGCTGTAGGAACCCACCAGGAGCTCCCTGGGCAGGTACTGTGCAGACCAAGGTGGCCACCTAGCCCCCCAAGGGAACGGGCCCCAAACCCATGAGGAGGATGAAGCCGCAGAGAAGGACACCAGGGAAGCGGCACAGGTGGAGACGCCCTTGCATGGGCTGGTGGCTACTGTGGAGGCACAAACTGGCCACCACAACAGCTACCAACACGGACAAGGAGGAGGGCCGTGGTGGCCACCGTGTTGCACCGTGGATCCGCTTGTGTATCCCGGTGTTTGTCACAGGACTTGGTCTCCTCCCTGCCACGTACTGCAGGTCCCACTTGGACTTTCTTGCCATTAGCTGCTGAGCTTTGATCTGAGACCTCAATCCGTTATGTGCCCTGACATCCTCATCTGCTCATGAGACCTTTGGTTTCCCGTCACAAATCCAGGCCCAGTTCTTATGTCCTCCTGGGCATTCCCACACACCGGGAGCTGGTGCCAGTAGCTGGAGGGGTGACAAAAACGAAGTGATTCTCACCAAGCTGATCGAAACCAGTCCTTATAAAAGAGCTGGGAAGAGTTGTCAGGACAAAGTGCTCAGTGAGGGGCTGCCACCCCTTGCCCTGGCTCCTGAGCGGCCCCATCCCGAGTGTGGGGCTTTCTTTTCTTTTTTATTTTTTCACATCCTGGTGCTAACTAGTCTCTCATTTGGGCTCTGATCCTGTCGCTACACACGGGCTGAGCCCTTGGAAATGATGTGATCCGACATGCAGCCTTCGCCCAGGCGGGGTGTCCGCCGATAGGCACGACGGCTTGCGCTCCCGGCCGAAGCCACCTCGCCACGGTGGATTTCCTCCCAAATCCATGCCTTCGGATTCCGAAAGCATTCCTGAGTGCTCAGCCTCGCAATTGGAAACATCCGTGACTGCTCTTATCCCGGCAGCCGGCTTTTGTTAAGTGTCCGAGCAAAACCTATTTGAGAGCGAGGTATGCGTGGAGAAAGTGCTCTTCCTTTCCTAAGTAAAGCCGGGCTCCAGCTGCGGATGGCAGGAGCCCAAGGTAGGATGTAACAGTTTACTTTGGACGCAGATGCCAGAGGAGGTGAAGCTTTCTTCCCATCTGGCCAAGCAGATGCTGGCAAGTGGCAAGGCCTGCACAGCGTAGCCTTCCAGCCCTTTATTTGCAGGCATTTCTGACTTCGCTGATGTAGACAGTGAGTTCCTAAGGGTTTTTTTGAAGCAGAATTTTGCTCTCCTGGCAGATGCGGATCTTCCCTTGGTGCTTATTCCTTCTTTTACATCGCCGGGAGGAAATTCAGCAAATTAAACACATGCATACAGAGCAAATATATATAGATCCAGCACGGTCTGAGAGCGGGTGTTAGCTGAGACCTTCAATACGGGCAACAATTCTGTGTGTGAGCCTAGCTTTCAGTATGGGTGTCGAAACATAAACATATATTATCCGTAGTCTGCAAACTCACAAGTTCCATGCATTTAATATCCAAGTATCGAACTGGATCCAAGTTAAGGTGTCCCAGTCTGGATGGGGGGACTACTGGATGGATAGAAACCTGGTTGGATGGTTGAGCCCGGAGGGTGGCTCAGCCTGGGAGAGAGCTTTGCGGGGGCACCCAACGGCAGCCCCCCAAAACCTCTGGGGAGGTGATGGAGAAGGCAGGACCAGGCTCTTCCCGGCGCAGCAAGGTAGGAGAACAGGATACAACAGCCGTAAACGGAAACAGAGGAAGCTCAGGCTGGCTGCAAGGAGCGATTTTCCCCGTGAGGACAGTCAAAGCAGAGGAGAGGGGCCAGCAAGGGTGTGCGGGGTCCGTCCCCGGAAGAAGCCCCGGCTAGTAAAAGCCCTGAACAAGCTGGTCCGACGCAGGGTTAACCGTGCTCGGAGCAGGAGCTGGGCTGGAGACCTCCCCAGGCCCCTTCCAGCCCCAATTATCCTGTGAGAGGAGGACACGGAGCCAGCCAGCACGGAATACGTTTATGAGCCTGGTGGAACTGAAACTCTTTTCCCAACCAATAAGCCCCGCGTCTCCTTTTTTCCAAAGAAAATAGATTCTGATGGATAAATGCTTTTCACAGAAAGTTTCTGCTTCCTGTGAAGAACTTTATATCCCCATAAAAATACCAAAAGTCAACATTGTGCTTCTCTTCCAAATGTTTCTGTTTCTAGCAAGGCTGTTCGGATATTGGTTCCAAAATGAGAAATCCACATTTTCTGGGGCAAGTGTCAGCTAGGAGAAAGGATTATTTCTTAAAATCTCTGCCCTTTTCCCTGGAAAGGCGTAAAGATCCCTGGGTGGTCGTGAGGCCAAGCCCTCCTCTGCAGACCAGCGTGCTGCTCTGTGACCGCAGGCGTGTTGTCCCCTCCGGTCCATGTTGCCCCCTCTTTGTTGCCCCAACCAAAGGTGGACAGGGCTGCAGAGAAAACCTCCACGGAGCGTGTTAAGCACCGAGACATTCCCGGAGGCCTGGGAAGCCCCTGACTTGCCAGATGTGTGGAGAAAGGTTGGGAGAAGCGTCGCCGAGCGCTGGTTCGGTTCCTGCCCCGGCCAGCGCAGGGCTGGTTGGGGTCGCTGAACGTGGCTGCTCCGACGGTGGTGAGAACTGCCTAGAGCATTCCCGGTCCTACCCAACTCCAGGCACTTTGGCTGCCCCGGAATGATGCGGGAGAGAGGAAACCACAGGGCAAGGGAGGAACGTAAACCGTGTGACTAAAGACAAGCTTTGGGTGTGGAGAATGTGCTGGGGAGAGCTCCTCGAACAAGAGGCTGTAGCCCATGCCGCACACAAAGGCCGTGTGAGGCCTGTCCAGAAATCCTTCCTGGACCAGCCTGAAGGCTTTAAGATTGCTGTGGTCTCAGAAACCCACGCGGAGGGTGATGCCCCCTCCACCTCCTTGCTGCCCCGTCCAGAGTGACTGGAGAGCTCTGTGGTGCCAGCAGCAGCATTTGGCTGCGGTTCACAAACGCACTGGGTGGGGTTTTGATGGTGCTTGATGCTGGATCGCCTTGGCGCTGTTCCTAAACCCTATCCCAAATGTGTCTGTGATAATCTCCCTGCTACGTTCAAGCCTCTCATCAGTTGCTTCCAGTAAAACTTGTGATGCTGTGGAAAACCTGTCCAGAATCACCAAGGCTGCGGTGAAATATCACACGTCGTTGTCCCCCGGCTTGTGCCCACGCCTCAGCGCCCTCTCCTCCCGCTCGTCTCCTTCCCAACCCGAGGTGTCTGTCTGTGGGTTCTGTCTCTCGTATCCCGCTTGCTGGGTCGGAGCGCTGCTCAGCTCCGGCCGGAGCAGCAAGGCTCGTGTCCCTGGGACAGCGAGGACGGCATCAGGGCTCGCCTGGTGGCATCAGTGCCCGCTGGGCGCCGTCCCCAGCCCCGCTCCCGAGCTGCCCCTCTGCCCGAGCACACACAGCGCAGCCCAGCATCCATCCACCTCCAGTTTATTGCGGGCGCCGTGACGGGAAGCAGCCAAGGCGGGAGCCGGCCCGAGCGGGATGTTGCTCTGCTTTAGCTCCGTGCGCTCAGTCGGGCTGTGCCAAGGAGCCCGCGGGCCGGGAGCAGCGCCCTCGGGAAGGGAAGAGCCGCTGGCTCCGCCGGCACGCCCGGGATGAGGTGTGAGCACGGCGCAGGGAGCCCCGCGCTAGGGAGCGTAGCCGCCGTTGCAGTAGGCTGGAGGCGCCGAGGGCACCGCGGGCGCAGCTGCGGGGGTGCCCCACACGGCGTGGGGCGCGACGGGCAGCGCCTGCAGAGCAGAGCCGTGAGTCCCCCCGCTGCCCGGGGCGCATGGCGAGCCCCCTTGGCTGGCACCCGGCGCCCGTCGGGACGCAGCCGGGGTTACTCACGGGCTGGCGCCGGTGGAGGGCAGCCGGGCGTCCCTGGTAGGAGAGCAGGATGGCGATGAAGAGCTCCAGGACGCAGAGGAAGAGCATCATGCCTGCGACCCCGTTGCTGGCTTTCTGCAGGCGACAGGGCCCCGCGTTGCGTCGCGACAGCCCCGCGCGTGCAGCTGGGAGCCCACCCTTGGCCCCCGCGCCCCGCGTGGCGCCGCGGCCGGCGCCACAGCTGCGCTGTCCCGCGTGGGAAGCGCTGCTTCGTCGCTGCCCACCGCGTCTGGGGCCACGCGTGCGCGGGGCTGCCAGCCCCAGCCCCAGGAACAGCGAACTTTCTTGAGCCAGCTCAGCTCAACCACCAGAAAACAAAGCAAAAAATTTTTAAAAACATAGTAATAAGAGGGGTTATAATATTGCAAGTGCATCTAATTATAATGGCAGCCGCAGTTAAGGAATCAAGCTGGGGCTGGCGGCTGTTTGGATCATATGGGAGACGCGAGCGAGCGGCCCGTGAGACGGCAGCCTGGCTCTTTCTGGGTTCACTAACGTGGGCAACCCCAAAAGAAGTGCAACGTGGGCTGCTTACCAAGAGGTGTGCTGAGGAGAACAGGTACATCTTGTTTCCAGCCAGCTCCACCACTGAGAAGATGACCCCGACTCCTGCAAACACGACGCTCACCATGTTTGCTCCCAGGCTACTCTTCACCTGCAAGAGCGGTGCATAGGCCTGGCTTAGCAGCAGCGCAGGACGGCGCCCGGCCTGCGTGCCTGTGCCCACCGCCCGGTCTTGACTCTGTCTTGTTTCCAAACCCAGCCTGGGGCGCAAGCGCTGCCGGCGCTAGCCAAGCAGCCCGGCGCGGGAGCCGGGCGAGCGCTGCGGGGGCCATGCTCACCAAGATGGGCTTGGCGACGTAGTCCACAGCCACCGAGAGGGATCCCGACGTGACGAACTGCCTTGCAAAGAGAAAGCCGGGCTGTTCACCCGAGCGGCCGCTCGCCGAGGCGCAGCCGCCGCCGGGGCAGACCTCGGCCCCAGGCTGGGCATGGCCAGCGCTCAGAAGGAGCAACTGCCTCCGCCTTGGCAGGACGTAGCTCTCCTTCTGCGGGGAGGATGAAGCCGCAAGGAGCAAGAACCGGAGATGTGGTGTCGTCGGCCACCGTGCCTGGCTGCGAGTCCCACGCAGCGCCCTGCTGCCCCGGTCCAGAGGATGCCCCACCGCCGGTACGCACCATGAGGCCGCTCCAGAACGGGTAGCCGCTGGCCACCGACAGCGTCCACAAGGTCCGGGAGTGCTGGGAGTTAATGGAGGCCACCCCGCCGAAGCCGAGACAGGCAATGCCGATGAGGACCTGGAGGGCCTGCCGGAGGCGAGGAGGCGTGAGCGGCTGCGTCCCTGCCACCCCGCGAGCGGCCACGGCGAGCGCCGCGCTGCAAAAGCCCCCCGGTAGGGCCGTGCTCACCCCCAGGCGCTTGGGCCTGGCCCAGGAGATGCTCTCAGCCATCGCGCCCGTGTGTCGGAGAAGCGGTCGCCGTGCTCAGAGCAGCTGGCCACGGCGTGTCCCCATGGGGTGCTGCTGGGCGCCGGCACCGGGACCCTCGGCGCTGGGGCTGCAGCGTGCTGAGCACCGCCGCGGGGCGAGGAGCCTGCGGACAGAGCGGGCGGCCTTGGTCACCCGGCACAGCTTGACACCCGAGCTGGAGGAGGATGCCCGGGCTGGAGGAAGAGGCCCGGGCTGGAGGGAGGACAGCAGCTCCGGAAGCGTTGAGGGGCACAGAAGCTCTCCCCAGGGACTGCAGTCCCGCCTGGGAAGCCCGGGGCAGCTTGCCGTGGAGGAGAAGGCATCCCGGAGCTGGCGTTTGGTACCTCTGCCCGGCTCCGGGAGAAGTAGCCTTCACGAGCGCCAATTTGAGGAGCCAAAAAGGAGGCAGGGGGTCAGTATCTCCGCCAGAGCCGACGTGCAGGACAGGGGTCCTTCCCTGCTCTCCTAATTCCCTGCCTGAATTACTTCCTTGCTCTTCCCTTCCCTGGACAAGGACGCGCACCGTCAGCGGGCGGAGGCAGGAGAGGAGGCCCCGGAACAGCCCCTTTCCTTGGAGCCAAGGCCGCCTCTCCCTTGCTGCCCTCACCAGGGCTTCGGACGGCTCTTTTCCAGTGGCAGGGGTGGATATTGGACCACCTGGCTGTGCCGGGGGACGGCGAGCTGCCCTTGGTGCAGGTGCCCTGCCCCACGGCACACGGCCTGGCCCCACAGCGAGGGGCACGCAATGGTGGCAAAGGCTCCGCCGCAACCCACGGCCCGCCCCGGCACTGCCCCACGGCGTCCGCCCAGCTCGCCCCACAAACGCCCTCCAGGCCGAGCTGAAGCCACCGGAGACCCCCCATACCCTCGTGCCCTCTCCCGGCGCTCGTCCCTGCGCTCACCGTGCCCGTGCCCAGCCGCCCGGGAGCAGGAACTGAGCTGTGCTGCCGCAGCGCCGGTTTTATTAGCGCTGGACCTTGGGTGCTCCCTGGGCGGCAGCCGGGCCCCCACCCCTCCCGCCATCCTCTGCGCTGCCACCCCGAGACACCCGCCCGTGTCCCGCCTGTTTTCCGCCTGTGTCCCGCCTGTGTCCCGCCAGCCCTTCCCGCAGACACCCAGCGAGCACCAGCTCCAGCACCCCCGGCAAGGCTCACGGCAAGGCAGGGAGCTGAAAACCCAACATTTTGTCTTTTTTTTTTTTTTGCAGGAAAGACCTGTTTTCCCATTGCGTTTTCAGCTGTCCTGGACAACCCGGCGCCCCAAGACCTGTGGCACCCAAGGCCTGAGCAAGGCCCACAGGAGCAGGTCCTCGCGTGAGGAGGAGCGCGCTTAGGAGCCTCTGAGGACGCAGGGACGGGGCAAGAGAGGTGGGGATGGACACCCCAGAACACAACCAGGCACTGGACAGCCTGCCCCCACGCCGAGCTTTGGACCGGGATGCCCCAGTGCCCTGGGCAACTTCAGCCGTTCAGCGAGCGATCGCTGCTCTGCTGATGCCTCCCCGCAGGCTCCAGCCTGCCCAGCCGCCGCACCACAGGGCACCCGTGCGTTCCGCTCTCGAGGTTTTATTGGGGATGCTGTCCCCGCTCCGGGGGACACCGGGGCCGTGCTGTCAGCCCTCCAGACAGGGCTGGAGATGGCATCGTCCGGGCTCTGCATCCAGCGCTCCGGAACCCACTGTGCGGCACTCGGAGGAGCCGGAAAGGAGAGACGGGTCCCACGGAGAAAAAGGGAGCCAAGGAGTTGGGGGGAGCGGGGCTAAGTCTCCAAGTCCCCGCTCCACGTGGCACGTCCGTCTGCGTTCGTAAAGATCTCGTCGTAAGCCGGCGGAGGCGGCAGCACCACCACGGGCGGAGGCACCACGTTGGGCCCGAGCCCTGCAGCCTGCGGAGCGAGGCCGCCCGTGAGCCCTTGCCCTCAGTGTGCAGGTCCCTGCCGCGTCAGACCCGGCCTCGCGTGGCGGTGGACGCCGCACCAGCCTGGGTGCTGCTTCCACAGGGATAAGGGAGGCCCTTCCGCCTCCCCCCGGGCACGTGGCAGCGGCGGGGATCACCTGGATGGAGGCGGCCAGCTGCAGGTGCCACCCCAGGTAGGTGCTGGCGAGCGTGACGCAGGTCTCCAGCAGCGTGAACATGAGCAGGACGCCCAGGAGCGCCCTGGTGACGCGCTGGCGAGGAGGGCGCCGGGCTGAGGGCGAGCTGCACCCCCGCACGGGGGTCCCCCGAGCCCCTCGTCGAGCCCGCGCTCACCAGCTCCAGCCGCAGCGCCGCCCCGTAGCAGAGCTCAGTGCAGACGCTGAGGTCCCAAAGCACAAGGACGATGCCCACCACTGTGGCGAGGACACTGGCCACGTTGAGGACCGTGCAGCCCCTCACCTGATGGGGACAGAGCCAGGCGGGCACCCTCCTTGGAGCAGGCGCCCTCCGGCCCCTTCCGGAGCCACCCCAGGCATTTTTGCCCTGGCCTCTTTTCCTCAACAGCGTTTCCTCACCCGCACACCCCCCATGTCTCCACTTACCAAGTAGATGCTCTGGTTCTTCTCTGCCACCATGGAGCAGGAGCCAGAGGAGATGAACTGTTGGGAGAGGGGGACACGGCCACGATGGAGAGGGCACTTCCCTGAGGCCAGGGGCACTTACCTGTCCCCTGATGGGTTGGAGGCTTTGCCCTCTGCACGGCATGGACCCAGAGCTTGTTGTGGGTGCCCTGGGACACCCAGAGCTCGTTGTGGGTGCCCCGGGACACCCAGAGCTTGCTGCGTGCCCTGCCACCCGGGGCACCACCCCGTCCTCCTTGCTGCGGCCCGTGGGCTCCTCACCAAGAGTCCCCCCCAGAAGAGGTAGCAGGACTCCACGGTCAGCATCTGCACCGGCTCGCCCACGAGGGACACGAGGACGCCGCCAGAGCCGACGTGCAGCAAGCCCAGCAGCACCTGGAGGCCCTGGCGAGGCGGAGGCGCGGGGCAGCGCCGGTGCGGCC
>JAVCKT010098802.1:0-10433 GCA_032273925.1 Rhynchotus rufescens | reverse complement strand
AAGAAAAAAAACCTCTAAAGTATCAAAAACATTAATAAAATAATTTCCACACTCCATTAGGATTGTAGCCATGGTAAATAATGAGTTTACTTTGTTTTCTACTACTGGAAAATTGCTTTTTAAATTTTAAACACTTCTCTAAAGCAGCTGCCAGAATTTCTTTTGCTTTAATAGATGTAGACTGCATATTAATTTTATTGCCAATCTTGATACCTATAAAATGGCACTGCATTTAGAAATATAAATAAAGTACAGCAGCACACCTGCTGGAATGCAAAAAGCAGTAATGTTTTCATCAGTGCTTCAAGGTAGATCTTTGAGCGCTCCCCTTCCTAGCAGAGGTGTCTCCTGAGAAACTGAGGCTGATTTACTGATAGCTGGGCATGAAGCAAAAGTTTCTGTCCTGGGCTTCGCTGCATGAGGACACTATAGCTACCACAGCACAAAGAAAAAGAGATGCCCAGAGAGGAGGTGAAGTGGATGGAGGACAGCAGATTTGCAGAGATGTGCGGCTTAATTACAAATAGCACCTTTCGGTGCTCTTGGCAATTTACCTATGATAAGGAAGAGACTGTTACCAGAAGAAGGGAAGAGATCACAGAGCTTCACAATATGCAGTATCTGTCCACAGCAAGGAAACCCATCTCACTCAGGACCAGGAAACCTGACAGAGCTGCTGCAACAAACCTGCCATGGCTCCTTTCCCTCTCCTCCTGAAAAAAAAAAAAAAATGGGGAAAAAAAAGAGAGAAAGGAAAAGGAGCAAGAGAACTGCAGTGCTTTGAATTCTGCAGACAACTGGTGATATATATTAACAAAAGGAAAAAAAAAATCAGGAACAAATTTTTAAAGGGAAAGAGGAAAGCAATTTTCCCCCCTCCACTTCCCAAAGTGATACTGAAGGACCAAATACATCCGTATTAAGGAAGATGCTCAAAACTCTCACAGAGCAGTCAATCTAATGACTCTTGAAAGATACGTCAATTCAAGAACAATTTCTAATAACAACAGCACATACTTGCAGTCAGCACCTGTATGGCCCCAAGAGCCCTCTGCTTACTGCAGAAGGCACCGGGCAGGTGTATTTGGGGAATACTGGATGCCAGGTCTACCAGAGCTCCCAGATAAGCTACTTGCAAGGTAAGTCCTGCAAGCTGAGGAACTGCAGCCCGCTGAGGAGCTCCTCAGGAAAGGGGGTGTAAATGACGCTCATCTCAATGAGAGAGGACAAGGAAAAGACATGAGGAATTCACAGGAGATCCTGGCCGGAAGGAGACTGGTAAAGATGAGGATGATGATGATTGTTACTTTCAGCTCACCAAGATCTGGTAGCTTGGTTGGATTCCTTTGCTGACAGTGGAAGGATGTGGATACCTCAGATGTGGAGAAGAAAAGGGTAACAGCAACAAGAGCCGAGGTGTTGTCAATGAGGGCTCCCAACAGCCTGCGGTTACAAGGATATGTCAAGGTGAGAGCAGGGACAAAGTCTCAGACTGTTCTGTGATCAACCTGATGGACTGGGGAGCAGCTCTGCTTGGAAGGGACCCACGAGGTCTCCAGTCCAACCTCTTGCTAGAGCCAGAATCATTGCCAGCACCAGGTCACCGTGGCCACAGTTTTGATGCCATGATGGAGGAAGCCGTCTCAGATGAGAGAGCAGCTCTCCTTCCAAAATGGCTTTTATGTAATTAGTCTGCCTGGGCTGGATTTGTCTGCTGGACCAGTTTCCTGCTTCCATACTCTCCTGGGGGATCTCTGCTGCCTGGTGTTCCTTGATATCTTCTTGTGGGCACTTTAGCACTGGCCTCTTCTTGGTTTTTGCAGGAGCAGCATCCCAGGCCCCGCTAGTCCCAGGGGAATCAGCTACTCACTATCCCTGTTCTGGCTCACACAGTGTCTTTGCTAAGGACTTACACTTTCCCCAGAAGTCTCCTTCTACGATACATTAGTATTTTCTAGACTTTTTTCCTAGTCTTTCTTACATCCAGAGGCTTTTACTGCAACTTCCATTATTCTCATTGTCCAAAGAAGTCACAGAAAGCTACTTTGGAATAAGATATGGAGAGAGAGGAAATCATTGTACCTCTACATGGTACTAATGAAAACAGAACAGTGCAGAGAGGAAAATGTCTGGATAAAGGTTTTCCCTCAGAAGTTTCACATGGGAAGAGAGTCATTCTTGAGGTCCACAACTCTGCCTTTCAACAGCCACATTTTTTTCCCTGAATCCTCCATAGAGGTCTAGCCTCAGGTACTGTCAGGTTTTACCCCAACTCGCTGCATTTGCTGAAGCTCATGTCTGTTTGCATTGGGCTTGCAGACTCTGATAAGGGAGCTGAAGTGATAGGTGTAAGGTGGAGGTGGGATGTGTTTGCTTCTCATCGCCTGCCAGGCAGCTGGTGCTGCTTCACTGCTACAAGTGCATTTCTTGTTGGAATTTAGATATTAAACTGCTTGTTGGATAAACAGACTCTCAGAAAGCAGGGGTTGGTAATTACCCCATTGCTACCAGGCAGCACTTGTTATTTCTCTCCCTTGCTCCTTGTCCTTTTCCTTACTCAAGATGATACTTGTCATGGATATTTACTTCTCATTCACAACAACAAGCATTAGTGCAGGTAAGACCTACCATATTGTCAGTCACTGGTGGTTCAACATCACAGGTAGGTTTAGGTGAGCAGGGACCTCTGGCAATCTCTCACTCAATTGCGTGCTCATAGCTTTGGAGAGCCACCTCCAACGCTAGATCAAGCTGCTCATCCAGCCAAACTTTGACTGTTTCCAAGGATGGATCCTCCACAGCCTCCCTAGGCTTGTCCTAGGGCTGCACATGGAGAAAATTCTGACCTCTCTCACATCCAACTGGAAATTCTCATCCTACAACTTAATAACATTTCACCTCTGCCAATAGCCAGAACGGGAGAGATTTCTCCATGCCAGGCACAAGAGCTCCTGGTCTCCCCTTATGCCAAGGCAGCTTTTTCCCCTTCTCATTTCTCCTCAGATAAATATTCCCATTGAGGCACACAGTCCTGGAGCAGAGCTCTAAGATGCCACCCTGTGTACCTGTGGCAGCAGAAGTCAGCTAGAAACAAAACCAAGCAGAAACCCCAGACAGACTTCCCCAAGCCAATTTGCTTTCCAAATGTGATCTTCAGCCCACCCTGAAAAGTAACCTTTTGGGAAAGGTCACTGCATGAAAACATTAGGCCTTTGAATGTCAGAAGATGGAAACAATTGACTCATTTCCATTTGGTGATGGCATATTTTAGTCATCTCAAACTGAAAGAAATTAAGAAAAAAAAAAAGACTATAAAAATCCTGAAGAGTAAGAATTACTGGAAAAGTTATCAGCTGCTTTAAAACACTAGTTTGCAATAATCCTGAACACAAAATAAGAGAAGACCACATTCCCAAATGCCAAAGCGGGCCTAACCAGAGGCTTAACTGTAACCAAACAAGTAGATTTCCGAGAAGCAGATTTTAAACACAGCTGTAAGCGCAGGCGTATGCTCTCAACAACCATCTCTGAAGCTTATTGGAGAAAAAAATGAGAACATGCAGCTATGTTTCAAGACAACGTTCTTTGGTTATCCCATCTGCTCTAGAAGCGCTTTGTATTGTGAAGGGACAGGTCAAAGGCTTTCCTTGGGCTGACGTACAATAAACCCAAATACATTTTTCCCTAACCATTTATTCCAGCGTCAATGGCCTTTGGCAACAGAAAAAGGCACTTGTCCATCTTGGCAGCTCTTCAGTAGCAGCACAGCCCACAGCAAAGGCTCCCAAGATGCCAACAGCTCATCCCAACAGAGAGAGGAGCAAAGCCCCAGAGCACTGAACAGGAGGAACATAGGGAGGAGAGACAAGGTGACAAGTTCCCTCTTTACAAAATCAATTAGTCTTGCCTTTGCATGATTATACACCATCAAGCAAAACATTCACTGTGCTCAGGAAACCAAAATAATAATAATAAAAAAAGTCTTAGATCTGTTTTTCTTTCATTATCATAGAAAATCCTCATGTGGAACTGGAAGGAAATTGTTTCTTCTTTCCCCTAAGCAAACAGAAGTTACCTTTGCAAAATTCACAATTCTATGCTTTGGCATTTCTGATATATCCATTTCTGGGTTAAAAAAATTGAAAAAATAATTGCCAAAATAAGACTCCAGTAACATGGCTTCCCATAGAGGCATGTTTTAACTTCTGCCTTAAATGAAGTTTCTCTGGAGAGAGCTTTTCAGACGGCAGAATAAGGATCTTTGTTATCAAGGGAGCCTGCGAGCTGAAGTATTTTATAAAAGAGAGTGCCGAGCTTTCATGGTAAAGATGAATTATTGCAGCAGGAGGTGGCAAAATACTGCATCAGGCTGTCCTAGTTAATACCAGAACTGGCACATGAATGGTGTGATAAATGGTATGTTTTCACATCATTCTGCAGCTGCCGATGTTTCTAGGTTGCTTAATACTGCTACAGAAATAGTGCCAAGGGGCATGTTTATTTGGGCTCTGCATCCATGAACTATGTGATGAATCCAATTAGCACCACGGTGTTTGATAGGGTTTCTCCAAAAGCTTTCACAATCTGCACAGCCCATGATAACATGGGTTATTTATATTGCTGGAACTTCTATGAGAAGGAGAGAGAAGCTCTATGCAGTTGAAGAAAGAGATGTAGATCTTCCTTCTCTACCAAGAAGTGGGTGGCTAGGAGCTAAATCTAAACTGGCAAGAAGGAATCCAGAGCTCCATGTTGTTAGGCACTAATCAGTCCAGAATGGCAGCCCCAAATCCAAAGGATTTAAAGTCTGGACCTGTTGGGCTACCGGCTGCATATTTCCTTTTATGCAGCTCGTTTAGCAAGGAACAATATCATACTGACCAAACAGTATTAAAGCTGATAGAGCCATCCAAAGGACAGTGACTAATTGGCTACCTAAAAGAGGCACGCCAACTCTCTGTTATTCATCTATTTCCTGCATCTATGGTATGTTCAGGCTGTATCTACACCCACTTCTCTCCATTTCGGGTTTGCGCAAGCATCCTTGTCATGTTTTGGGCTAAACCAGCCCAAATACAGCGTTCTCATTCACAGTGTCCATGGCTCAGGTGTGTTTCTCAAAGGCTACTAGGAGCCTCAACCTGAGTCTTTCAGCATTCCTCAAAATCTCTATTGATACGTGGCATATGGCTTAACCCATGGACTCCTGTAAGCTGCAAGAAACAAAGGCAGAGAATCAGCCCTCTCAACACGATTCACTTTTTGCATTGCAAGTGCTTCCATGCAGGCTAGCAATACAGCCAGGGATGCTTACAGGGATGCCAGCTCCCCACCTCCATCAAATGATACTGGAAGGAAAATATCCCAGCAGAGCTAGTAAGCGATAGAGAAATATAAAGCTAACCCACTGTGCATAATAAGGGAAAAAAAAAGCTATTGCTGCCTTGCTGCTGTGCAAAACAAGAAAGCCTCCTGCGCCATAGAAAGCACAGCCTTTTGAAATGCACTCTCACTCAATGCCTTGATTGCATAGCTAATTCTGTACCCCTGTTTGGAGCCAAGTACCTCACTCCTGAACATGGCACAAGAGGGGCTCAAAAGCAATTCTCCCCATCAAGGGCTTTGGCTGGCTGATGGAATCGGATGGAGTCCATCACCTCCACGCACCAAGGTAGGATTTGTTACCCCAGAAACTTTGCAACAGAGCATTCAGGAGACACAAATTTGAAGCTGAAAGAGGGTCTCTAGAAGATCAAGAAGGCATGCATCATCTAGAAGATCATGCAAAGCCCTATCCTGCCTAACATGGCACACCCTGCTCTCCTGGCCTGCCCCAGGAAAGGCAGCATGTGGGAGTGCCAATCGTGGCTTGGGCTTGACCACTGCAGCACATTCATGGGGACACATTCAGCATGCAAGCGACCACCCTACTGCAATTGCGGATTTAATTCTGATGGGCTTGGCCCCTACATGGTCACCTCCAGCTGCTTTGGTTAAAGAAAAATCAGCCTGAGGCTAATAGGTCTTGCTCAGCAATAGTCTTTTCAGTATGGGTTCCAGTCCCTGTGGTCAGATGCAACAGACTTTCCAAATTTCAGAAGCTACTTTGCCTCGAAAAACAAGCAATCAAAGCAAAACAACAACATCAACAAAACATATTTAGGAGTGCTGCTAGAGCAAGAGGGCTGAGCCACTGCTGTGGAGGAAGTCTGAGCTGAGGAGCAGGCCAGCATGTTGCCAAGGGCTTCTAATAGGAGCCTGCTGCCTACTGCTGGAGCTCTTTGGAAAGCCTCACCTGTGTTAATGAAATGGAGATTACTGGAGTGACACTTGACAATGCCCAGCACGGAGTCCGTGGATTCTAAGAGGCTGTAACTTGCGCCTGTTCACACTTAGCGACACTTCAACACAACTAAGCTTTCCACTTTTTTGTTGGTGTCCATTAGTTTCCAGTATCTACCAAGTCGTATATATCCCTCAGCCATACCTGTCATAACTGCAATTCCCCTGAGCCCCACCATTTCCATCCTTCAGTGCCAAGAGGCACATTTTGATGGTTTGCTTTTCTAGTTACCTGTTGCAAAGCGGTGCCCCTAGATCGTACCAGGGCTCCACAATCTATACCTTCTCCCAGGCAAAAGACCCTTTGACAGAAAACAGAATAAAAAGACTAGATGGGAAGACTTGCAGGTGACCCCAGATGGAAGCCCATATTGCTGGAGTCTTTATCTGCTCAAGAGGTGGAATCAAGGGATAATTTTAGTACTTCTCATGTTTAGTTTCAAGAAGGCTATTAAAGTGAATAACTTGATGGGAGGGAGGCACCCAATCACAGCTAGAGAGATCAAGAACAGAAGGAGTTGCTGTAGCTTTTAGGATGGTAATTTGTCTAAAAGGAAGCATTGCAGCTCCCATGTTCCTTCTCACCATAGCTATACAACAGCTATTTCTGTCCTGAACTGTGATGAGGTCTCCATACATGCTGACATGAGGACAGAACCACAAGAAAGCATCTCCACACCAGAGATGCAGGTGCAACATGGAGTTGGGTTAATGGCAGTGTGTGGCAGCCACTTAAAGTACTGGTCTACCTGAGACTGAGGGAAATCTGCTGCCAGCCTCAGCCACCACAGTAGGCCAGTTTGGTCATACTGGAAATGGTGAGCAAGAGCTCATCATAATGAGAAAATTACACATTTGGACAATTACAATTCAATGAATATTCATAGTCACAGTGAGGCTAGGCATTGCTCCCTGTAAGTAATTACACTTTACTCAAAAGTGCTCTTCAGTCTCTTTCTCTAAGGAGACACCAAGGCATTTTCCTCCAGTCAGTTTTGAGAAAGCTGGAGCTTTTTAGAAAAGGGACTTTTCTTGGCGGACGAGTCATCCTTCTGCTCCACAGTGCCCCAGGGCTCACGGGCTCCTGCAGCATCTCCCCTAAAGCCACCGGAGTGGCCGGGCCCTGGGCAGCAGCAAGGCAGAGTCACCGCTGCGCTGAACCCTCTGCCCTTCCAGTTACCATGTTCAGAGCTCTTCCTTCCATATGGCAACCTGGGCATGTCTCCATGCTATCAAATGCTTCCCCTGTCTATTCCCTACAGGATGTCTCTTGTAGGGAAGGGGCTGTGGGCTCTTTCCCCCCAGTCAACAGGGAATGAAGCCTTCACGGTCCCTTCTGCCCAAATACGTCCTGAGCACCCAAGCACTTCCATTGAGGAAATTCCCACCGCTCCCTTTCCTATGCTCCTCATTACACCTCGTTTCCAGGCCAAACCCAGCCCTGGGCATCCTCCCAACATCTTTCTTAGTCACATATGTGCACATGTGTACTGGGGATGGCAAGCACAACTGAGCCAGGTCTCCTTGCACCAGGCAGCTGCTGCATTCACCCCAGAGGGGCTCACAGAACATGTGCCTTCTCCAGAGCTCACACAGAGCCTGTGGATCCAAGCGCCCGCCTGCTGCTTATATACAGGCCCAATGGGCTTTCACAGGCAACTCTTTCCAGGGGAAAATCAGGAGCACAGTTTACCATTGGCACACACACAACAGCAAGGCCATGGTGCAGCACCTTCACACATCTAGAAGATCCACCCCTTCTCCTTTTCGCTCAGCAGGACAGTGCCCACTTAGATAGCGCCAGACCCTCCTCTTCAGTGTCTGCTCCTGGGATGTGCAGACCAAGCTGGCTGTGCATCTTCTCCCTGTTCTTGCCTTGTTCCCTGTCCCATCTTCTTGGCTGCAGGTAGAGGGGACACATCAGAAGGGAGATTGAGCCCCCTGTGATGGACGTGAGCTGCACAACATTGCCGAGGGCTACAAAACACTCTGACATTGTGTTAGCACACATACAAGCTTATTAAAAGGAAATCGTCCTTCCTTTGCCTGTCTTGTTAACAACCTCTTTGCCCATTAGCTGAACCAACTCTGGCCCCATTTGCATCCTTTGAGCTCCTCTCTTCTACCTTTTTTTTTTCCACTGTAGTAATCCCAGTTACTGTCTATGGCACCCGTGACACTTGCTGCTTGTCTCCCTGCTCGTCAAGAGAAGATGTGGTGCACAGCTTGCCTGGATGCTGCTCTGGGCTGACCAGCAGCAGTGGCCGACCTAGCACAGCACAAAACCATGATCCATCAGCTGCTCATTTCCACAGTATCTGCCGACCATCATTCTCCCCTGGAGCTCTGCTCATTTCCCAGCTCTGCCAGCTTTGTCAGTCAGTCTCAGGAGTTACTGGGAGTGGAAGGAAGGCCAGAGAGACCTGATGACCATGCAAACCTTTTTTCTTTGGGAAGCCAGTCTCAAACAGAGCTTAGCTAAAGCTGGGGAGCAGTGCTGATTTATACCAGCCCATCAATTCACACAACTCCTCCAAAGTGGAAACCCAAGGCTTGCTTCTAGCAATGCACGAGTGGAGGTAGGTCTCCCTGGGCACCTGACTCAGCAACTCGTTGCTCCGTGTATAAATTGCAGCACAGTCAGTCATTTATTTCCAAGTTAGGAGAGAGGTGGAGTACCCATTTAGACCTCTCCTTGCCATCAGCCTCATCACTCTGTCAGGATGACTTAAAATGACAGATATGCAATCAGGACAAGAAAACAAGGACTGCTGCATTAGATTTTGCTTCCAGAGGTGGATTAAAAACAAGCAAGAAAAGAATTCAGCAAGTTGAGAGTTACCAGACCAAATACTCACTCCAATCAGGCAGCCAGCTCTCACTTGGGCTGCCTGTTGGGCAGATACACACTCTGCAATGACAGATACACATTTGCTGCTAATGTAGTGACCTTGCATTCCGGCTTTAAATCCTTCCACCAAATGGCAAGCAGGAGTCCGGAGATGTAGATGTAGCAGCCTCTGTTTGTTGGTCCCATGCATCTTTGTTCACTTTTCCCTTATTAATTGCAAGAGAATCACTTCTAGCCAGTGTAGCTGATGCAGGTCTCAAAGATCAACAGCAACACAGTGAGCCTCAAAATCCTCTCGGGAAGCTCCATCCCTCTCAACAGACTTGATAGTCCACTACTGGATGCAGAGCTACAGCCAAAAACCCATCAGTTCCCTTTTCCTGAGCTTTAGCCCAACTATCAGAGTACTCCCACCCTCCATTAAATATGACGCCCCTATTTAATAAAGTTATTTACCCATTTTAACTCTTCAAGTATATTGTGTGCTTGCCAGAAAGTCTTATTTTCCATCCTTAGCTCTTTCATGCAGTTGCACCAAATCTTAAGAAGGAACGAAGCCTAACTCATGTACACAAGTCCTACAGCCTTCATTTTACTGCTCCGTTACTTCTCCCCATTTCAGAATTACATCTGAAAGGCCAGTATTTCCACTTTAGTAACAGTCCACATTTGCAAAGCATGGGAGAAAAACATAAGCAATAAAAAAAAGATAGTAGAAGCATTAGGTTAATTCAGCAGTTCAGAGGGCAAGATCTGATCTTTTTTCTGGCATTTAAACTCTTGATCCTACAAAGTGTTTTGTTTTTTTTTTTATCAAGGCTTTTTTCCCCCCTCTTAATTCTCAGTATTCCACACCAGCATTATGCCCTGCAGTTGCAAAGAGTGTTATGTATTCTGATACATGCAAGACTCACATGGCTCATTGGGAAGTGACAGAATTCTTGTTAAGAAGCGATCTACATTCTGGAAGAATGCCTGGGAGGATAGATTTGTATGAAGAATATGTAATTGCTTGATATTAGCACTTAAAAAAAAAAAATACAAAAAATAAACATGGTAATACCAGACAAAAGAGGACCCAGAACCTGGAACTGCTCTTAGTTAACACATGCTACATTTGAGACCAGAGGACAGCAGCCAGAAGGGGAAACCAAATTACAACCATAGAATCATAGAATCATAGAATCATAGAATGCCCAAGGTTGGAAGGGACCTCAGAGGTCATCTAGTCCAACCCCCC
>JAVCKT010098801.1:0-10434 GCA_032273925.1 Rhynchotus rufescens | reverse complement strand
TCCAGGGTTATTCCTCCCCAAGTGCAGGACCCTGCACTTGCCCTTGTTGAACTTCATGAGATTTCTCACCGCCCAGTCATCCAGTCTGTCCAGGTCCCTCATGGCAGCGCATGGATGCATGGCATGGCATGGATGGCAGCGCAGCCCTATCATCCAGAGGGACCAGAAGATCCAGAGTAGAGTAAGAAGTGACAAGATAACATAACCCTTTATGTAGTGCTAATAAATAATACAGCAAGTAAAGGCAGTCTGCAAGTCTGGGCATGCAGAAACTGATTTAGAAGCTGGAGGAGGATCTGAATTGCTGGGATAATACAGCAAGCTTTCTGCTGTATTGCTTGGTGGAGAAAGCACAAGAAATGAGGAAAAGGGACCCTGTATCTTCTCCCTGCCAGTCACAGCTTAGTCCTGTCTGTTGCATCCTGTGCCTCATGGTCAAACTGGAGCTGGGCCTAGTTTGGGCCACCATTCTGGTGGTGTAAGGGGTGATTAGGAAATAGTGAGCCCAGGTGTTGCTGGACACCATCCCATCATCCACGGGCTAACAGACACAAAGTAAGAAAAGTTGAATCTTCCATTATTATATTCCTGGGCTGCCATGAGAAGAGCAATTGCTGACACCTGCCATCCTCCTGCAGGAGGTGACCTCAGAAAGAGGCAAGGATGTGTTGGCCCTGAAAGCTACAGTGTCATAAGGAGTGTGGTACAGCTCTTTCAGAGACCCAGGAGTCTAGGATGGAAATAGAGGGAATAATTCAGAGGCATCCAAATTTGGTGCTGGTATCTGTTCTGGGTCAATTGACTGCACTGAGAATGGTTACACACCAAAATATGTCCTGTTGCAAAACCAGCACTATGGAGAGCTATGGAGCCAAGACTAACACATCCTTTAGTTGCCGAGAATGCTTCAAGAATGGAAAGGGCTATGGATGCGGTCTAGCGGAGAAAGAAATAATTCAACCTTACAGATAGTACAGGTGGTGTTAAATTCAGTCAAGCATTTTCACAAAAGTTTAGTGTGATCATGAAAGAAATCTAGCAGGGAGGTTTACATTGACAGAAAAATCAGGATCAAAAAAGGAAATCAAAAAGATGTATTTGAAAACCAAATGCTACCAGTACTCAGCTAGCTGCATGTTAAAAAAGCAGTGGATTAATATGACTGTATGAAGGTCCAAGAGGGATATAATGAATAATAAAATATTAAAAATATTTTAATTGAACTGAGCTTGAGAGTTAACTCTTCAGTCCAAAAGTTAACACTAAATGGTTGATATGTTAAAAATAACAGTTTTTAGAGTTTTTTTAATTTTGTTTTGTTTTGCTGTGGTTTTTTTTAAGACAAAAAGGAGGGTGGTAGAAATTACGTGCAAGAAAGATACAATATTTTTAGATCAATTACCATGGGTGAAATTAAAGCAAGGGAAAAATATGAACAACCTAAAATGATGAACACCGGATGCAGTTTAAAGATGTGTGTGTCTCCAAACAAGAGAAACTCTGTTTCTCTCAGTGATGAGGGGTAGATCTCCTCGTCTTAATAGTGATCATGATTAATAGATAACCAGCACATAATTGTAATGTGTTATAATGTATGAATCTAAAAAAAACAAACAAGCAAACCTATGTGACTGTATCTATTTACAAAGTATTACATTAGACTGTTATAAAAAAACAAGGAAATTGTACAGAAACAATTAGGCAGGAGAATGTTTACTATGGCAAGTCATATTTTTTAAAAAATGCAGCTTCACATAGCGTAAGAGCCAAGACATTTTAAAGCATCTATTGATGGCCATGAAATGCATAAAAATTAGCGTAGTGGTAAAAATCAAAAATTGCCCTATTATGGAGATAAAACACTACATATGTTTACAGTATGTAATCTGTATCTGTTAGATGGGAATTTTTGTCCTAATCAAGGAGCTCATTGGGCTTTTTTAGAAATATTGTTTCTAAGATTGGAGCTCTGCATCAACATGGGCCTATGGAGCAAGCTGGAAACTTCTGGGAGGTCTCTGTGGGAGGCGGCCAGCAAGCAGCAGGGCAAGGTGGGCACCACGCTTGTGAAGATAACAGCTTGCTGCTTCAATCCTGGCCAGCAACGACTGTAGAAGTGTCTGATCTATTCACAGTCAGTCTGTTACTGCCTGTGTAGGCTCCAACTGTTTTTCTGTGCATTTTTTTTTGTGTCAAAAAATTATTATAAGTTATCTAATTATTTATGTTGCCTTACAATGTGTGTGTATGGAATGTATCTCTGTAAAATAATGTTATTTATTACAACACACTTCTAAAAGTACAATATTAAAGGAATCATTGCAAGACCCAGTGCACTCAGGAGTAGATTTTAAACAATTGCAACAAATGTTTAGGGTACTCGGTACTAGACTACCACCATGCTACCCCAAAATTATATGACAGCCCAAAGAGAAAGAGTTTATAATTGTGGTTAGAAGACTTCCCTTCAAATTTACACATAGGGTTCATCTCACCATTTCTCTTTTTCGTGGACTGCTCATGAAGTGCCCAGCATCTCTCTGCAATTCCCTGAAAACACTCAAATCTTGCATATACCGAAACCAGGCATCGTAGAATAGCCTCCTCCCAACAATCAACAGTCATACAGTCATCCATCCCTTTTAAATACTCATAAACAGAGCACACAACGTCAATGTCTTCTAGCTCTCAGTAGGGCTTTATACAGCTTCTCATCATTTTCAGGCAATTTTAGATCACCATGTTGTAAATTCAGTTAGGCTTGATCAACAGCCCATCTCTATCCTTCTTTTTAAAGAATATAATCTGATTTTCAGTATCCTTAAGGTATGTTTCACTTTCCTACCTGTCCTTATCTCCATCTCAGAGGCTCTAGGAGCTGATTTAAGTGGGCCAGGTTGAGTAGTTGCTTGGTTAGTAGATAATTTGCAGAAATTCAGGATGTCAAGTCTGAAAAGGGTAATCATAACAAGACTTTGAACACTTAGATAGATTTAATGTGTTGTTGTGGTGTTGTTGCACCACTTGTACAAGTTCCCTGGAAGTGTTCAGGAAAGTGAAACAGCTAGGAAATTCCTCACAGGTGAATCATAGTAATTTGCAAAATAATGATAATAATCCACTAGGTTCATTCCCCATTTTGAAATCTAATAAATCAAACTACTGATTTCCCAATTAAAAGATGGAGGAAGCAAAAAGTCTCACTTCTTTACTTATTGCCTCCTCTACAATGAAAAGGTCCTTGAAATCTGACTGTGATGGAAATGAAGAAGTGAGGCAAAACCAAGACATATATACACAAAAAACCTAGTAGAGCAAATTAGCTAGTCACTCATTAATGAGACATTAAGAAAATGCAGACACCTCCAACCTAGACTTTCTAAAGAAGTAACAGACCAGGGGAACAGGAAGATTTTTTAGGTAAGAGGAAGGCTTATTTTAAAATATAAAACTAAAATAAAATTTCAGACCAACTTTGGTCACCTCTTCCCTTCCTCTCTAATTTCGATTCTCATCCTGCACCATTTCTTTATAACCCATTTACCTCTCATCTCCTGGCATCCAAACTTCACTTTACCTAGCTGGTTCCTCTAACTTCTCCCCTTTTCTTTTTGTTAGTTTTAAACAGAGTGCCACCACAGCCTGTTTCAATGTGCTTCTCACATTCCTTATTCAACGCTCTGCTTTCAGTCGTACCATCCTTATCAGTAATACCAAGTCTGGCAATGTTTCCTTTTTTTTAGCTTGAGTTAACCATCATACTGAGTTAAAAAACAATTCTGAACCACTTCCAGAAGTATAGCTCCATTTTTCTTGTCTAGTTGATCAACTTTATTTAATGCAGGAATAGTTAAAATGTAGTGTGAATACAACTTTGCCCTCTAATATTATCTTGTCCTTTGTATGATGAGAGTGCCAAAATTACAATTATTTCTGCACATGAGATCAAAATATGTTTTTTTGAGATTCTTTGCAATCCTTGTGACACTGACACACTAAAATTCTCAGCTAGATGTGTAACTTCCCCATTAAATAGAAAGAGCCCAGGGCAATGACTTCTCATATACACAGTCACACTCCACCTCACCATCTTTCGTATAACAGATGAAATTCACCTTGAATGAAGTCTAGAGTACACATTGCTTAATTCTCCTTACCTGCTCTTATAGTAACTGAAGTGGTGGTGTTCATGCTCTATTTTGAACTTTGTTTAAGAGAGATATCTTGCCCTAAATGAAACAGCCACTATATCTAGGCTGGCAAATAATTTAGTGGGTCAGCTTTTATGTTATTGAGGCATGGTGATGCCTCAATCTGGACAGTTATTTCCAACTTACATGACCAAAAATCTTTTTTTCGTTCTCCCAACCCTGAGACAGTGCAATTGAAGAGCACCTCACCATCATTCATGGCTGACTCATTGGTACTTTGCCCTTTTCACTTGGATAATTAACCGGAGTTTTACCTCTCAATCACATGGTAGCAGTAGAAAATAATAATAATAACAACAACAACAACAACAATAATAAAAACATAAGCTTGTTATCTGGTCAGGGTGAAGCTGGTTGTCAGTAAAGGATCTAATCAAATGATCACCAACTTTGGCTTCTTTTTCATTCCCACTGGGCCATCGGGTTCTATCTCCAGTTACAGTCCGGGTTTCCCCATCATACAAAAACAAACACATCACTAAGCAGTTCTAGATGGAAGCACTTCAGTTAAGTTGAGTTGTAACCTGAACTTCTGAAAGAAACACAATTCCTGAAAATCAGGCTTTCTATTGACATATCTGTCCTTTTCTCACAACTTTTAAACATGTTCCAAACTCCAACAGACAGGAATCGTGGCCTCATGCCTCAAAGACATTATATGCCTAGAGTTTTCATGAAAGTCAATAGCTGGCCAGCAGAGAAACATACTAATTTCTAGGTCCGAAACCAAAAGAAATTTGACTTGCTGTGACAGGGAAAAGGAGAAGGATCTGTGGACATTAGAAGAAGCTGTCCTTGAAAGCAAGATTAGGTGATGCAAGACAGATAAGCCACAGAATAAAGAAATGCACTTTGTGGAGGCAATTCATCCCCCTTACATCGGCCATATATGTGGAATATCCTCTGGAAGAAAACACCTTGTCCTTTTAACTAGTCCACAGATGTGATTTAGCTCCTCTAACATGAAATCATCAAACTACCAAGTGCCACAGAAATAGGTCATATAAGATAGAGCTAGTTAGGGAGAGCAGATAAATAAATCTCATCGGAATACACAAGAAGAAAGCAGCAGAAAATTGGATGAGTAAAGGAAACTAGTTTCTGTCATGGTGAGATAGGAAAGACTTAGTAGAAAAGTCGAGCTAGGAAAAACCTTGGAGATTTTCATTAAAACTTAACGTTAGAAGGAGAGAAACCAACAACGCTGAGCCGTGTGTGACCCTCCTCATCTCCTTTTTCCTTGAAAATTTAACAACAGAAAAAGTGAGGTGGTTGACAGTTTATATTGAATCAGCAGCTAATCTTTTGCTTGAATTTCTTAGCTGATTTAGCTGCAGAACAGGCCAATTTTAAAAAATGCTGTGAGACAATGTAAGTATCCTTTTTAGAAAATACCCAGAATAGTAGTTCTTTAGAAACTTCTTATATACTTCAGAAGGTGGAAATCTGCATCTTAAATAAGAAGAAAAAGTTTCATATGTCAAGGATTTGTTATTGTTTCCAATTTATCCTTAAGAATACAGACGAAGCTTCCAGGCATCATGTTAGCGTAAGCAGTAAGGAATGAAGCACAGAGAATTTCTCAGGGATTAAAATGCCTTTGGAGTTGATGGTCCCTGACTGCAATTAAGAGCATTCAGCCCCAGGGTCTCTTAATCCCCAGGAAATGTCCTATATCGCAGTGTTTGTTTCTGACATCAACATATGATACAAATATGCAGTCTACATTCCAAACAATATGTCTTCAGTGTTAACCAAAATCTTAAGAATCTTAAGAAGATTTTGTAAGAAATTCTTCTTATTTATCCTAACCAGTAGGTTGGGAGGTTTGGATCAAACACCTGCCCATGGCTTTGTCTAACAGGGTTACACTTATAAACACTGAAGTCACACTTGGATTTAAATCTTAGATAGTGATTACATCTCCCATGTTCTACAGCATGAATTAAAAGAGGCAGACTCACAGTCCAGTAACCCCAAAGGAGCCTCCAATACATTCAGTAAGACCAGCGAGGTATTCCAACCTACCCTGTGTCACACAGTCTGTGTTGCCTTTCAGAAAACACTAATGAAAACAGGTGGTGAAGGTTGAAATTTGAGCTCTTTCCATATGACAAGTTGCATTTATGTTGTTAACTAGCTTGATTCACTAAACCTATGTCTCCTCAAACTCATATTTCAACTCATTTTAAAGACCTGTGAAGTGTATTAGCTATTAGTGCTGGTATTGGCAGAGGACTACAGCAGCCATTCATGACTGCTTGGCATTAACTTAAACAAAAGACTATAAGCTGCATAACAAAATTAAATGCATTATAAATCATTGACTAATTAACTTTTTCTTTTCTCCTGAGAAGTAAGTAAGGGAGTTTCCTTAGCCCATTTTCATGTGAGACAAAGGAATGAAATTAGTTAGCCCTCACACTGTGGCAAATACATGGGCCACTTGCCTCTACAGCTTCCAAATAACCTGAATCCCAGCGCAGTGCTTTCTCCACAGCCCATCTTGCCTTCATAGCTGTGACAAAACTAGCAGCAGTCTTCCAAACAAGCTGAAGCACCGAGATAACAGCACCTGAATGCAACACAGGCAAGGCATTGTGATAGTTCCCTTTAACGCTATAAGCCAACTGTTTTCCTCTGGCTCTTAAATAGAATTAGTTGAAGGGTTATGAGGATAAAGGAATTAATCTTTCATTTTTCAAAAATATAAGTTCAAATATTAGTTTGGGTCATGAATGAAAACAGTTTCTTCCATTCCAGCATTTCCATTACTGTCACACAAATAGCCAGAATGGTTTCAGGAGGGGAATAGTGAGAGTAACTTTTTCATTTTGCTAACATATTTTGTACTGTTTTATACCAGGCAAGTGTAACAGATCATTTCCTTTACCAATAGAGTACAAAAAGTTTTAAGGTAAAGTCCTATGCTCTTTGTGCTTATGCTGAACAATAAGAAAATGGAATAGGGCTGCAAGTGTAGAGGCTGGAGGGCTTTGAAATTATGATATTGAATGAAAATCAAGAGATCCAGGTTTAGTTCTTAGCCCTGCTAGGACTCCTTGAGTGAGCTGCAGCCAGCAGGATTCATCTTCAACAACCTAACAACAAAATATCTTTTCTGAACTAGTCGACAAAATCGACTCTTCAGTCCTTACAGAAAGAGAGGCACAAGTGCTGCCTGTACCCATTCCACCTATCTCAGAACTAAGGTGGACACGACATATGCTGTGCTTTGAGAGCAGATCTTTCTTTTTATCTGGCCCATCTTCTGTCTCTCTCTTTTTCTCTCTCAACTGACTTACTGGCATCATAGATGATAATTTAACTTCCAAAATGAAAGTAATTTCACATATATATATGTGATATATTCACTTATATTTAAGTGAAGTGTTTTCATTTATTTATAACTGTCTTGATCCTTTTTTCTTCTTCTTCTTCTTCGTCATATCTGTTCAGATTAAACTTTCAGAAACAGGTCTCTGATGGTTCACAGCATAACAATTCCATTAAGGGCTATATAATATTAACATATTCAAAATACCAACACAACTGAGAATCAGATGAATTGAGAGATTTCCAATGGGAGAAAGGGCTGGAAAATTATGGAAACAAAATAACTCTCCTCCCAATATAGCTTTAATTTTTGGTATAAATAGTCCTATTGAAGTAGTGAGATGAAGGTTGAACAACAAATGTCATTAGGTATATTAACTTCTGCTTCTGCAGAAAATATAAACTCTCCATTCTTAAAGGAAAGAAAGAAAATTTTTGTGCCTGTTCTTATAGGAAACAGGAAAATTAGTGGATAGGGAAATATACTTTCATTTATGCAATTGCACTTATGCATGAGTTGACTCACAAAAATATTAAACTGTTCTAAATAAATCAAAACTGGGTGGAAACAGAAGCAATAGAGACACCCTGACTCTGGTATCTGCCTTGATGTGTACTAGGAAAAGAGTCAACTGACAAGTTGAGACAATTGAAAATTGGACAGGAAGGTATGTAAGAGAAGGTGTGTTTTAGTTCCAAAGGCCCTTTGGTCTTGTAGAAATGTGTGATAATGTAAGCAACAGGTGCAGCACAGACATGATTTCTTCTTCTGTTTTCCAGGGATACACAAAATTCAAGAGATGTCAAAAAAAGGAACCTCTATCTTTTGGAATTTCATTCATGTTGATGAAGAATTTCAATTTCTGCAACCAATTAAAGATAAATCTCTTTTAACAAATCAAAACAGAAAACGAAGACTATGAATGTATTTCCAGGAAGCAACCTTATGTTTCCAGAAAGAAAAACAAATATCCAACAAGAGAGTAAAGCTTCCAGTAGCAGTGTCTGGTCTTACTCTGCAACAGAAACATACATTGCTTTAGAAAATACAGTTTGCTTTATAAAATAACCACAAAATACAGTTATTTTTCCTAGACATAGAATTAAAAGAAGCAGTTAAAAAAAGCTAAAAAAATCCAGCCTTGAATATAGCTGTTGCATTGAAACTGAATATGGCAGAACTCTCTTCAACAGTGAGTTATTGCATATAAACTCCAACAATCAATAGGCTTAAGCATGCATTTCACTTCCAAAAAGAATTAGTTTAACTTGAAATAAGAGTATTTTAATGCTGCTGAAGTCCATCCACAAAGTGTTTAATACAGTTTAATCAATCATTATAGAAATCAAATCAGATTTACTTTCATAAATTGCCTTGCATAGATAACCCTAAATAAAAAAATCAGACCTATGTTACTGCTATAAATGAAGAGAAGGCAAATTCAGATCGGACAAAGATCCTGCTCTTTAGAGATTGCTGAGGCAGAAAAGCCACTGTTTTGATTCCTGACTACTTGTTTTCCTACTGTCATATGCCAGTGCAACTACAAAAAAAAATAGAGGCTATTGTTACAAAGCCGAGCAAAACTTATTTTATTTTACATTTTGTAACTAGCTTATAGTTTGAGACAACTTTAGGCCATAACTTTCTATCTTTTGTCTGAAACACCTGACATACTTTAAGAGGTATAACGAGCTACAATGATACATAACAGTTGTGTGTGGCAGGGAAAATATACACCAGTATGATCAGGCTGACAAACAGAAAATCTGGAGAATGCCGGGAGCAAAGACTGCCTTCCAAAGTCACATTTATGCTCAGAAACAGTTCACATTTTTGACATCCAGTTAAAGATAAATCATGTAGCAAGAATACAACACAGACAACAAAATGATACATTTCTCCCACAAACACTTACCCAGACTACGAAAAGATGACCAGAAAGATCTCTATGCTAGAAAATATGTGATAATATTTACAAATATTCCGTAATGTCTATTCTGTCCTTTCAGCAAGTCCAGAGTAGTGAGAAGTGAGAATTATCAAATTTATGAAATGGCAAATTACTGTAGATGTGGATAAAGGGAAGAGTGTAAGACAAAATCTCTTTTTAATAGTAGCAAAGTATTCACTGACAATTCCTTCTTTGCCAGGAAGGAATAGAGGAATAGAGAGACTAGGCACTCCTCTGGATAAACTTCCTTTTGTATGCATGGAGGACGAAAAATCAAGCAAACTTTTTGCTTCCATCAAGAAATAACCTGTCCTGTCAAGCACACAATTATTATTTTCTCAGTGAAAGAACTGGAAAATGGTATTCCAAAATGCTACTTCCCAGAAGATAATCCTCGGTTGGATCAAGACATGAAGCTTCTGGATATAACTACGTCTGTATTTTGAAAAGGACTGAGATGCAGATATTGACTTACATATTGTCTACATTAAGCGGAAAGCATCTGTGGTAGTATGATCATTAAAAAAAAATCAATGTATTTAAAACTGGTGCAAACATTCTATATCGGCACTTTTATTTTGCTTTCAACCAGAACCACTTTAAGAAATATAAAATTGATGAGGAATCCTCTAAACTGAACAACACTGAACTATTTTTAAATTAAAGAAAGAAAGAAGTTCTCTGCAAGGATTAAAATATTTTAATTAAACCAGCAAATATCTGTGTAAAGATAAGTCTCAAAGAGGCAATATGCTACATGTACAAATATGAATTATGTTGCTATTAAAATGGACAGAAACTTGCCCCATTTTTGCAAATGTATTTAACAGAGTCAGATATCTTTTGATGTTAAGATCTAAATCTTGAAAAAGTGTTGGACTACTGTGTGGGGCAGTCACAAAGAGTAAAAATATAACTGTGCTCTAACCTTC
>JAVCKT010098798.1:0-10437 GCA_032273925.1 Rhynchotus rufescens | reverse complement strand
CTACATCCATGAATCATTCCACTAATCCCTACAAGTGCATTGGTGAATTGCCCTGTTGCACTGGGCTAGGAGCAGCCCTAGAGTTGCAGCCCTGGGGATGTGACAACAGAGAGAGTGGCCACCCTGGGGACAATTTCCTGGGGCTGCGGGCAGTGGGAGCACTAATGGAATGAGCAAGACATGGCTTGACAGAGCATTTATTTTCCCCTATATCCCTGGATTCAAAGTGGCTGGAGGTGGACGTGTTTTCACCCGCAGCTTTGCAGACAAATCCATTGCAAACAAAACCAGTGTTTCCCATTTGCAACGTGCGCCCTCATCCTGGGCAGTGACCAGGACCCAGGGCAGGTCACTCGTCCCCTCTGCAAGGCCACAACCTCCTGCTCCCTGCAGGAGAACAGCAGGACTTGGCCATACAGGGACGGAAAGTGGGGGGACTCTGAGCCCCGAGTCACGTCCCCTCTGCTGCTGAACTGACCGGATGGCCGAGCCGTGGGGACAGCACCGTGTCCCAGAAAGGCCCATTGGATTAATAACGTGCCGGAGCGCGGCAGCTGTGGCTTTGTGTGTGCACAGCGGCCGCGGAGGCGCCCGCTTCAGCCAACAGCTCTGGAGCTCGTCCAGAGCCGGCGGGCTCCTCTCCGACGGATGCCGGTCCGAGCAGCGGAGGCTCCGCCGCCTCTTCCCGGCAGAGCGGGATCTCCACGCGCTGGTTTGCTCTGCATCTCCTCCAGCTCCGGGGGGGATGTTGGTCCCTTTCATGGAAGGACTTGTGTTGTGTGGCTGCCTCCTGCTGCGGGTTGGGCACAGCGGGGCTCAGCCCTGGGTGCTTTCTCTTATTCTGTGCCCAAAAGGTGGAAATTTTGCCCCAGAGAGGGTGACGGCAAAGGACAGGGCACAGCGGGATGAACCGTCTGGTCCCTGCATGGGAGGCCGGCAGCCTGTGGTGACAATCTGCTCCCCAGCGAGGCTGTGCAAGGGACAGCAGGGTCCCTGTGCTGGGCTGTCCCCTCCTGCTCCTGGTGCTGGCTCTGAGCTGCCTCCGCACCCCTTCACCTCCCTCAATGGATGTGCTGAGACCTGACAGCAGCTCATTGCACACAGGGCCGGGCATCCCCAGCTCCCCCTTGTGCCGACACCTTCTCCTTGCTTCCTTGCAGACCATCCTGGTGGGAGACAGCGGCGTGGGCAAGACGTCCCTGCTCGTCCAGTTTGACCAGGGCAAGTTTCTTCCAGGCTCCTTCTCCGCCACTGTGGGCATCGGATTTACGGTAGGACCGGTTGGAGCCACCCTTGCGTGCTGGGGGTGGTGCTGGAATAAGCAGGAGAGTTTTGCTTTGCTGCAGGTGCACGGGGTAGCTTTGCGCCGTGTCCACCCGCTCCGGAGCGGCCCCTGTTCCCGGGAATGTGAGCCAGGCTCCAGGCACTCGCAAAGCGCAGGCGGGTGGTGGTGACCGGGGCTACCTCTCTCAGGGAAAACTCGAGGGGAGCGCGATGTTGATGGGTGGGTTTTGGGGTGAGGCGTCAGCCCTGGCTCTCTGCATGGATTTGTCCGGGCGCGCTAGGGAGCGCGGGCCGGGAAGCAGAGCGGGATGAGCGGGGGAGCGGGATGAGAGGGATGAGTATGGGGAGGCCGGTGGTGGTGGCAGCCCCGCTGGTGCTTCCACTCCGCTTTCGGTTTCCAGCTGCTGGGGGCCGTGTCTCTCCCTGGGTGCCCAACCTGCCCGGGACCCGCTCGGGCCGTGTTTTGTGCTGGATCCTCTGTCCGGGGCGACACCCACTGCAGCCGCCCTGTTGCTCTGTGCCCATGTCCCAGACCTCGTGGGGGCAGCCCCAGGCGAAGCCCCAGCCCCATCGGTGGGTCCCGAGGGGCGCGCCGGGGCTCCCTCTGGGCGTGCTCCTCCCGGCGGGGCTGATGCGCCACCCTTCCTGGGTGCCAAGTGCGACCCTTCCTGGGTGCCAAGTGTGACCCTTCCTGGGTGCCAAGCGCAACCCTTCCTGGGTGCCAAGCGTGACCCTTCCTGGGTACCAGGTGCGACCCTTCCTGGGTGCCAAGCGTGACCCTTCCTGAGTGCCAAGCGTGACCCTTCCTGAGTGCCAAGTGTGACCCTTCCTGGGTGCCAAGCGCGACCCTTCCTGAGTGCCAAGCGTGACCCTTCCTGGGTGCCAAGCGCGGCCCTTCCTGGGTGCCAAGTGTGACCCTTCCTGGGTGCCAAGCGCGGCCCTTCCTGGGTGCCAAGCGCGGCCCTTCCTGGGTGCCAAGCGTGGCCCTTCCTGGGTGCCAAGTGTGACCCTTCCTGGGTGCCATGCGGGGCCCGTCCTGGGTGCCTAGCATGGCCCTTCCTGGGTGCCAAGCGCAGCCCTTCCTGGGTGCCAAGTGTGACCCTTCCTGGGTGCTAAGCACGACCCTTCCTGGGTGCCAAGCCCCGCCAGCCGCCGCACCCCTGGGTCCCCAGGGCCGCTGCCGGGTGCCAGGCGGCAGCTCCCCGCGCGGGGCCGCCCAGGGCCGCCCCGAGGGCGGTGTTGGAGGAGGAGGAGGAGGAGGAAGGCGGCGCGGGCGGGGCCGCGGGGCCGGCGCTCGGCGGCTCCGCTCGGCTGCACCATGAGCGGCCCCGAAGGGGCGGCGGGTCCCGGGGCGGAGGGTCCCGGCTCCCCCCCGCCCGGCCGCCCCCGCCGCGCCCCGTCGCTGCCGCCGCAGGACTACGAGCTGGCCGGCAAGGTGGGGGGCAGCGAGGGGGGAGCGGGGATGGAGCCCCCAGCCCCTCTGCGGGGGGGCCCTGCCCCAGGAGGTGGGGGGGTTCCTTGCTGTGGGGGAGGTGGGAAGGGGTTGATCCCTGCCCCAGGGGGGCTTGTCCAGGGAAACGGGGGGTTGGGGGTCCTGCTTGGGGGTCCAGCCCCATGCTGCTCCATGCCACTGCGCTCCTCTCACTCCATTCCACTCACTCCATGCTGCTATACCCCGCTATCCTGCACTCCATTCCACTCCACTCATTCCACTCCACACTACTTTATTCCATCCTCCTTCACTCCATACTACTTCACACCACTCCACACTCCTTCATGCCACTCCAATTTACTCCACTTCACACCACACTACTCCATACTACTTTGCACTTCACTTCACTCCACTTCATGCAACTTCACTCCACTTCATGCAACTTCACTCCACTTCATACAACTTCACTCCACTCCACTTCACTCCACTTCACTCCTCTTTAGTGTCACCAGGGAGGGTTGGACCAGCCAGGGGACTTTGTTGGGAGCCTTTCCAAGCCCGGAGCGTGGTGCTGGTGGCGGGGCTGGTTCCGTGCCATCGCTGCGGATCCCTGTGAGGACGAGCGGGGCTGGTCGCGGAGGCGCCGGCGGAGCCGGGCAGCCCCGAGGCCTGTTTGCTTTGCAGGAGTGGGCGACGCAGCGTGTTTGCTTTGGTGTCTGCCACGGGCAGGGCCTGCCTAAGGGAAAGGGCAGCGGTGGAGCTTGCCGGGTGCCCTGGGCTGGGCGATGGCCACTCCGGAGGTCAGCGTGACGTGGCCGGGGATGAAGCTCCGCTCCCGGGAAGGCTCCTGGGTTGGGGCCACTGGGGCTGCACACAGCAGCACAATGGGGACAAAGGGCAGGAATCCGGTTCGTGGAGCGGGGATCAATGTGAATCTCCTACCTGCTGCAGGACCCTCCTTCCCCCTTCCCATTCCCATGTTCTCTCCTCGCTCTTTCCCCCTCTGTGGTCACCGCTTGCTGGGCTCCTCAACCCCCTATATTCCATGCCAGCTCCCATAGGGCTCCCCATACCCAGTGGGACAGACGGGGACTTGCAGAGGGGACCAGGTGCATCCTCGCACGGCCGTCCCCGCCGAGCCCAGTGCCCGCTTGCAGGTGATGTTACTGGGAGACTCGGGCGTGGGCAAGACCTGCCTCCTGATCCGCTTCAAGGACGGGGCCTTCCTCTCCGGGACCTTCATAGCCACCGTGGGCATAGATTTCCGGGTGAGACCGCGGCGGCTCCGAGGGCCCTGCCTGCCTCTCGGCGGCCTGGATGGGACGTGACCCTGGGCACGAGCCACACAACCGCGTGGACAAAACTCCCACCACCTGCGCCGGGAGAGCTGCTCTGGTGCTGCAGCTTCAGGCTGCTCTCCTTTGCATCAGCCTCTGCTTTCCTTTGCATTCAATTCCTTTAAATTAGGCGAAAGTGCCACTTTAGTGCGTCCTGCCCACCTGAGCGGGAAGCTCTTCCAGGCAAATCCTGGCTTGTTAAGGTCATAGAATCCCATTTAACCCCCGCTGCTGCTCTCTGTGTGCTCAGTTTTAGCTGCCTTGGCTCCCTGGGGGATGCAGCGGTTCAACACGCTGCCTTCCAGCAGGAACCGTCAGCTCCAATAGCATTTCAAGGGGCCGGGAGACACCAAGGGACATCAGTCCCGGGCAGTGTTTGGCCACCGTCACTCTTGATGTCCTGGGGGTCTGAGCTGCAGCCTGGGGGGTGTTCCTGGCCACTCTGTCCCCCCTCACTCGGTGCTTGTGGGGAGGAATTGGGAGCTCAGCACGGGGTGCTGGGCAGAAGCGGGGAGCAGATGGAGCCACTCGTAGCCTGCTCTTCCAAGGAATTCATGCAGGTGTCTTTTTCTCACTGGAGGTAATTTCCAGAGCATCCTAAGATACCTTATTATTATTATTATTATTATTATTATTATTATTATTATTAGTTTCAGCCCATTTTTGAGCTTACACTGAAGTTTCGCATGAGCTGAATTTCTCTTTCAAATCATTGCCGTCAACCCTGTTTTTACACCAGTCTTCTGCCTCCACAAGGGTCCCTCCAAGTGATCTAAAAGTCTTCACGTGCCCCACAAGCCGCTCGTGCTTTCCTCTTTAGGGGCCATTGGAGGGAAGCTGCTGCGTTGGCAGCGGTTGCTCAACGCGCTCCGATAACCGCCGGAACCACCGGTGCCGACGCTCTTCCGCGGCCCCAGCAGTGGCAGGACCCGATGCGCGGGGCCCCGCGGCTGGCAGGATTTCCGTGTTATGCTGCGTGGAAATGTGTGTTATTCGCAGCGCTGTATGGTGCACTTCTTTAAAGTGGTTTATTTTGAGTCTTTAAGATGCACCTGAACTTGTGCTGCAAGGGGACGTGTCCTGGGCGAGATCCTAGGGGTGTGGTGAGACTGCTCTTAGCATCCCGAGGCCTTAAATGGCCAAAAGTGGCCAAAATACATAGGGCAGCTTAAGTGTGAGCTTGGACCAGAGCTCTCCACGGAGGCTTGTGCTTTAAGGCCTGATATTCGGTGCTTTGTCCTGGGAGCAGATCCCTGCTGTCAATACTAGACAAACTGGAGAAAAATGGAGTGGAGGGGGAGGGTTTTCTTGCTTGCTGCTGCTCTGAGCTGCCCCCAGCTCCTCGGGTGCCTGGAGCTTGTCCACAGGGAGCAGAGATCCTGCAACAATACCCATTGGTGTGTTCTTTAAGCAGCCAGGCTAGAAAACCAGCTACGAAGCCCTCCAAGCAGCTGGCAAAGGCACAAGGCAGCTTCATGCTGGGCAAATATCATGAAACCCCCCCAGCAATTTTATTAGCAATTGCACATTTGCATCTACGTGGTACAAAAGCTCCCTGCATGCCCTGGCACTGACGGGCACCGTTTGCTCCTCTCCTGCAGAACAAAGTGGTGGCCGTGGACGGGGTGAAGGTGAAGCTGCAGGTGAGTGTGGGCCAGGGGGGGCTGTTCAGAGGGCAGATGCCCCCAAATCTGCCTCCTGATGGTGCCAGTCGTGTCCTTCCCCCCCTGTCCTTCCCTGCCGCTGCTCCGGTGCCGCTTCCCGCAGATCTGGGACACGGCGGGCCAGGAGCGCTTCCGCAGCGTCACCCACGCCTACTACCGGGATGCCCAAGGTAGGTGCGGGGCCCACGGGAGCTTTTCCGTGAGCCGGAGCGGCGATTCCCGCTCTCTGTCCCCGCGCAGCCCTGCTCCTGCTCTACGACATCACCAGCAAGCTCTCCTTCGACAACATCCGCGTGAGTACCCGGAGCCTCTGCTCCCCGCGCCTCATTTTGGGGCATCCCGGGGAGTTTTGTGCCCATTTTGCACCCAGGTGCCTCTTGCAGCCCTGGCCAGTGTGGAGCTCATCCCCAGGCTGGGTGCCTCCGGCTCCCTGAGTTTTGCTGCAGGATGTTGTTAATGGTCAGAGGGGGAACACGCAGGTGGGGACGCATTTGAGTGATTTGCCCCGTGGTTCTGCAGTATTTTTCATGCCAAGGTGCCTTTTCCCGGGTTCTGTGGGGCGGGAAGGCTGGATGGGGGCACGGCCAGCCCCCCTCGCCCCACGCAGCCCGTGTGCCCGCAGGCCTGGCTCACCGAGATCCACGAGTACGCGCAGAAGGACGTGGTCATCATGCTGCTGGGCAATAAGGTGCGTGCGGTGCTCCTGTCCTGTCCTGTCCTGTCCCCGTGGCCGCGGGGTGACAGGGCTCGGGCGGCAGCGCCCGCGTTGGCTCGTGCTGCTTTCTGGGCTCGTCAGGCCCCGATGGCCCCCAAAGGTTTGGAAGGACAGGGGTGCTGGTGTCACCAGCTGCCAGTGGGAGGCAGCGCGAAGCCGAGATGCCGCTGGGTGCTGGAATCTCCCGATTCCCAATGCCCGTCCCTGATCCTGGATCCCCCCAAGCTCCTAGTTCCCTGCTGGGTACCAGATGCTCCCTAGGCTCCAGATCCTCCCGCATGATCCCAATGTCCCTCTCATTCCCAAAGTCCCCAGCTGCCAGCTCCGCTGGGGGCAGGACAGCCCTGCAGGGCCTGGGTGTTCTCAGCTCCCAGACGCCCAGTGGGACGTGGATGTTCCCAATGCCCCCTGTGCCCCCAGGCCGTCCCCAGATGGATACTGGAGCGGGCACTGATGCTTTCCCCCTCTTCAGGCCGACGTGAGCGGTGAGAGGGCCGTGAGGACAGAGGATGGAGCGTCGCTGGCCAGGGTGAGCCTATGGGGCGGGCAGGAGCCTGTCCCCCCAAGTCCCCTGTCCCCAGCTGGTGGCTCCTGCCGGCCCCAGCAGGACATTCCCGCACGGCACTGACGGAGCCGCTGGCCCCGCAGGAATACGGGGTGCCCTTCCTGGAGACCAGCGCCAAGACGGGCATGAACGTGGAGCTGGCCTTTCTGGCCGTGGCCAGGTGGGTGACGGGGCCGCCAGCCGGAGCGGGGGGCACCAGGGCCCCCCAGGGCTGACGCGGTCCTGCCGCCCGCCCCAGGGAGCTCAAGCAGCGAGCGGCGCAGCAGGAGGAGCAGCCCCGCTTCCACATCCACGACTACGTGGAGGCGCAGAAGGAGACGTCCGGCTGCTGCGCCTTCGCCTGAGCCCGCGTGCCGGTGGCACGAGGACGGAGCGGGGCCCGGGAGCAGCCGGAGCAGCGGCCGGAGCCTGCCCGGGGGTCCCAGCCTCATCCAGAGGCTGCGAGGGGGGCGGTTGGATGGACACAGCCGCGCCGACCCTGGCCCAGCCCCGCTTGGTCCTTTCCCACCGCACCGTTGCCTTCTCCAGCATCGGGGGCCCTCACGCCCGGGCTCCTCTTGCACAGGGCTGGTTTGGGCGGATTTTCCTGGACAGGACGTGGGTGAGGCTGCAGGTCACCCGTGCACATGGATGCTCAGGCGCTGCCGAGCGGCCGCTCACTGTGTCCCCTCTCGTGGCCACGTTGCTCTCCCGTCTCCGTGTCCCCTGCACCAAGCCCTGCTCAGGTCCTCCCTGCGGCTTTGCCCAAAGCAGCATCTTGCCCTTAACGGCCTAGGAGGAGCAGGAGCTCCCTGTTCCCAGGGTGTTCCCTGAGCTACCTCGTCCCTCTGGTCCCCAACACACTCCTCCTGGAGACAGCTGGGGAGCTGCTGATTCCTGCTGCAGCTCAATGGTTTGGGACCCCGTCACGGTGGTACCAGGAGACCGTACAAATTCCCAGCCCAAAGCCTCGGTTGAGGTTTTCTCCTGCTGCTGTGCATGCAATGCAAATATTTCCTCCTGCCCCTGGCAAATAGCAGATTAAACCCACTCGGTAGCAAGCGGATGCCTGGGATGCTTCAGCCATCGCACGCGGATGCCGGCCTCGTGGGAGCCGGAGCGGCCGGTGCGAGGAGGTGCGGGATCCGGACACTGGGCACGGACACGGATCACACAGCCCCTCCGGAGCCTCCGTGCCCCTTCCCTGCAGCTCCGCTCCCGCTTTGCTCCCGGGGCTCACGGAATTAAAGCTCCGCGTTTCCCGGGCCTGGCGTCCTCCTGCCTTCCTGCGCGTGGGAACGCCGGGGCCCCTTCCTCCTCGCCGGGCTTACGCTGCGCATTTGAGCCCGTCCAAAGGTAAACACGGGCTGCTAACCGCCCCCTGCGCCGCCCGGCATTCCCCACATAGCTCCGCGTCAGCACAACCGGCCCTGCCGGCGCCCTCCTCCAGGCCGAGCTGTCCCAAGGCCCCGGCCGGGGACGCAGCCGGATCCCGCCCAGCGCCGCGCGGCTCCGGCTGCTCCCTCGGGTGCCGCGTTTCTGCCTTATCTCGGTGCCGGGCTGCGACCATCCCCGCCGCGGCCGGGACGCGTTTCCTGGCTTGTCCCGGAGCGCCCGGCTCCGCTGCGGGCACGTCGCAGCTGCGGGGGGACGGGGACACGGGGGTGCTGCTCTGCGGATGCTGGGAGCTGCGTGTCCCCAAAACGCATCTCCCCGGGCCGAGGAGGCCAGTGTGGAGCGGAGGAGGTGGATGGAGCCACCAGCCACTCACACAACAAAGCACGTGGGGCCTGTGAGCGCCAGCTTGGCCAGGTGCTGGCACAAGGATCCAGCCCTTCCTGAGCTTTCCAAGCCCTTCCCAGGGTGTTATGTCCCCCTCTGCCCAGTGCTGCTCAGGAGGGATGTTCCTTGCAGAGTGCTGGAATTCATCCGCCCTATTCCTCACTTACAACACAATTAAAGCAATGAAAGGTCCCAACAAAGACCTGCAGCTGCCCTGAATTTTACCCGGGCTGTGCAGAGGAGCTGGCGGCCGCGGGCTCTGACCCAGGAGCATCCTGCACTGCAGCTCCCGCCACCGTTCCCGCTTCCCAGCCGAGGTCAGGAGCCCGGAGAGCTCTCCCTGTCCCGGGCCCGTACAGGGTGCTGGTGCCAAGTGAAAGGGGAACCAGGCTGCTCGTTGGCTTCCGCAGAGCGGTGGTTCCTGGAAAGCGTCGCTCCGCACCCACTTCCCCTGCCTGGTTTTCTTCGGTGTTGAAGCATCGCACAGCGCTCTGAGCCCAGACTCTGAGCAGCCCCATGGCCTGGTGTTAAAGATGCTCAAGCCAGGATAGGGATTGCGGGAATGGCGGATCCTGGGAACCCACTAGGGATGCCCCTTGGGAACCCTGGCCAGGCAGGGGTTTCACTTTGACACACACTGGCCCCGCTAGGAGGTCCCAAAATCCCATAGGAGGAAGAGTTGGCAGCTGCAGATGATGCTGGAGTCATGAGGAAGGGAGCGCAGAGACCACCTCGATGCCAGGGATGCCATCTGGGAAAGGGATGGGGAGTGGAGCCAGAGCCCACGGAGCCAGAAGGGCTCTGAGTGCGCTGGGAGTTGGGATGCCACAAAGTGGTCCTGTGTGGGAGGGATTTGGGCATGGCGGGAGCAACCTGGTCCTGCAGGGAAGGGATTGGAACTATGGGGAGGAAACTGGCCCTGCTAAAGAAGGATGCGCTCCCACCGGCAGCGACTGGGCCCCATGGAGAGGCAATTTGGCTGCACCTGGGAGCAACGTGGCCCCACAAGGGAGCAACCTGACGGCAGGGGGAGCAACCGGGTCCACTGGGCAGTGATCCGGCCCCGAACTGGCCGCACTGGAGGCAGCTCCGGCCCCACGGCGCGTGCATCGGGCCCCACCGCGGGGCACGCGGCCCCTCCCGTCCAGGCCAGGAGGGCGTGGCTCCAACGAGACTATTTAAATAACCACGCCCACTATACCTTATATGGATTAGACCCCGGCCCACCGCCTGTGATTGGCCGCCCGTGCCGCGGCCCCGCCCCCGGCTATAAACGCGGCGGCGGCGGGCGCGGCGCGCAGGCGGGCGGCGGCAGCGCGGGCGCCATGAGCTCGGCGGCGCCGCCGGCCCCGCGGCTCTGCTGCCTCGAGCGCAGCCCCACGGGCTACGGCTTCCACCTGCACGGCGAGAAGGGCAAGGCGGGCCAGTACATCCGCCTCGTGGAGGCGGGCTCGCCGGCCGAGCGCGCGGGGCTGCGCGCCGGGGACCGCCTGCTCGAGGTGGACGGCGACAATGTGGAGGCGGAGAGTCACCAGCGCGTGGTGGAGCGCATCCGCGCCGCCGCCGGCACCGTGCGCCGGCTCGTCGTGGAGACGCTGCCCGCGGAGCCGCGGCCCGGCGCGGGCGGCGGCGGCGGCACCGCCGCGGCACCGGGCGGCGACACCGCCGCGACACCCGGC
>JAVCKT010098797.1:0-10440 GCA_032273925.1 Rhynchotus rufescens | reverse complement strand
AAAAGATAATTATTTAAGAGGAAACTTTTCAGAAGAGTGATTAAATTGTCATGGCGAAAAATGAGGGAGGCCTTCAAAGGCAGGTACTTTAGAAATCTGCTTGTGTGGTTTTCCCTACAATTAAGTATTGGGAGTACAGCCACTATGGTCTACCAACAAAAAAAATAAGGTTGTAGGTACAAATACGGGCCGGGCCCTAAATTTAAGCATTTTGAACGTCTTCTCTGAATTAGGACTGATGTCTTACAGAAACAGAATAACACTACTATTGTTTTAGCATGGTCATGGACTTGCAGTGATGCAAAGCTGAGTGTTCTCCTGTTGCAGCCTGGCAGCACTGCAACAACAGTAGTCCTGAGTCTTAGAAACAGGGTTACGAAAATAATTGAAGAGTGATGAAACACTAACGAGCAGTTATGTAAGAGCGGGACCGTGCACTCAAGAGCAAAGAGCAGCGTCAGTGAGCCCAGTGAGCCCAGGAGCATTTGGGTCACTGTAGGTTGGCTGCAACTGGGCTTGGTGCCATCGCTGCACCTTGTTATGGGGATGTAGGACTGAGGACTTGCAAAAAGAGGGAGAAACAACGTTTTGGAAAATGGATGAAAACTTCACTTTGCTGCTATCTGAGCTGCTTCTACTTATTTGAGATGTATTGTTACTATTTGCCTTTTTACTACTTACTACTAACTATTCTGACTGGCAAATAAGAGAGTAATCCCATTTGGCATCTGGTTAAACCAGTAGAAACAAGATCATTATTTATATTAAGCGGCAAGTTATTCACACTGCAAATAAAGTTGCCTGGCCATTGCCTTTATAAGACATTGCTTTAGTTCCTTAGGCTTTGCCAGATTTTAATTGTTCAGACTGACATTTCACATGCTCGCTTATTTGGCTCCGGCTGAAGTATTAGGAAAGTTTTGTCTCAAATAGCTTAGCAATCTTTAGACAATGAAGTTGCAGAAAATCCCATGATTTAGTCCATATAGCTTTTCCTTTAAACTGTGTAGGCAAGAGTACTTTATAATCCTATATCTTCACAGAAGATTGGCATAGAAATCACTGTATCTTGAGAATTGGCATAGAAATCACTTGGTTATCAGAGATACACCTTTTGGCATATTAACTGGAAGCAGACAACAAAAACCTACCCCTTTCCAAATGTATCTGAATGATAAAAGGCAAAGTGGAAAAAAATCCACACACAGCCCACAGCCCTAACTGTACATACTGCCAGTAGTGCTGTTTTATGGGCAATGCTGTCAGTTCTTCCATGAATGGGATCTCCCCCGACAGTGCTCATTTGCAGCCCCACACACTGCATCTGCCCTCTATAAACCTGGTGCAGGAGGAGGCTGAGCCAGTCTTGTCTCTGCAAATGTCTCAGAAACTGCTGTCCAACTGCAAAAGGGCTGTGGAGCAGCGTACCTGCAAACTGAGGGATCGTAGCTGCCATATGGGCACCTATAAGAAAGTCTATTTGGGGCCAACAAGACTAACTAGCCAAAAAATGTGTGGACAGTGTCTATGCAAGAGGATTCCTGTCTAGGGGAAAGTGGAGTGGTATCAGTTTGTCGTAGTGGGACTTGCCACCTCTTGGGGATCAGGATGAACAAACTTCTCCTGTGGGTAAGCAGAGCTCTGTCCCTCTCTCCTGTTTGCCCCCCTCATGGCCCAAGGTATTTTCATGCCAGATATGCTAAGAATTTCAATATTCCTAAGATCAATCCAACAAGAGCTTTAATTGGAAGAGTTGGACCTGCTCTTAGGGAAATTCTAGGATTTCAGAAAACATCTTAATTTCAAAGAGATATCAGAAGGCAAAACTTCAAACAGACAAACAAAAACTTCTCCCAAAAGCGTACAATGAAGCACTAACCAGAAACAACAGGAGAGGATTTCATTCATGGTTTCCCTTTGCTTTCTATAAAATTAAAATTAAAATTTAATTTCTAACTAGAAGCCAGAAATATGTATGGGAACAATTGTGAAAGCTTTTAGTTTAGGGGTTTTTTATTTTCTTTCTTTTAAAGAAAGCAGAAGTTCATTCAGAAAGACACTCCCCATGGAGGATAAAAGTATTATCTTTCAAAACAGTTTCCTTTTTCGATGTTAAAATACTAGCTGACCAACTTCCTCACCTGCTCCAGACCTAGGTAGTGATGTACCCAGAGACAGGTGCCTCTTGAAAGGAATTAAATAAATTCCCTCCTCCTCATGCCTGCCTGTCCTGGGAATGTGTGCTATGCTGTGCCCCAGGAAGAGCCAGCAGAGCATCAGAAACGCTCCTGAGGTTCTGCTTTCACTTCCATGGGCAGAGCTGCTGCAGGGCAGGTTTGGGGCACTTGCTTGGCTTGCCAGCGTGAGCAGAGGGTGCTGCAGAGCAGAGCCCTGCACAGCCACCCAGAGCAGCGTCTAGCAGATGTCTTGGCAGGATCAATGCCTCTTTTGGTACTGCATGAATGCAGAAATATGCTGTTCCTGTGTCACTGGTGTCCGAATGTGCAAGGATGGGAGATGCTGGATGCTGGTCCAGCATGAGCTGTGCAGAGGGATTGCTTCCTCAGAAGGGTATTTAATGCTAGCTCTGTTTTAGCCCAAAGAGAGGAGCTGAGCATCATCTCCTCTGAACTGACAGCTCATGTGAAGAGCTGAGTAGAAAAACAGCAGCCTCTTAGGCTTCCAATCAGCTGAAAAAAAGCACATTCTCTGGCTATGAAGCCATTAAATATTTACAGCCTCACACTGCAGACCAAGCCTGCGGAGTGACGCAGGCAGATTATTTGCCCATCATGAAGGGGATATGCCAAGAATGAAGCTGAAGCCAGGCTTGTTGCATTGTGTTTTGCTAAGTCTACTTGTATTTCCATGTCGGAATGACACGGCTAAGGGGCTAGGAATACCAATGGAGTGGATGACAAGCTGCTCCAAACACTGCATAGACAAGGAGTGTTTGCACATCCAGAAATGGAGAGGAGATACGGTGGCAGCAAGAAGAGGAGACTCTTTTGGGTTGTGTGTTGGAAGGTCGTCGCTCTGCAGTTTGTCACACTTGCATGAAAGTGATGGGAAAATCTTTACAGAAGATTTTCTCCCTGTACTTGCACAAAGCCCATATTCAGTCCAAGTTGCTTTCAAATCTGAGTAAAGAATATTTTAAAATCCACATGGCAGGAGAAAGGGAGACACCTGAGAAAAAAAAATCTTTTGCTCTCTTGTAACCTATTGGATTATCAGTGGAAAGGTTGGGTGATAAGTATTTCAGGAATGGTAAAAGGGAATTGTACCTGCAGCTGGGTTGTGTGATTTCACCAGAAAATCTCTTTCATTTGCAATATAGCATTTGCATCCAAAAAATAAACATCCTTCTGACTTCCCTGTATAAGCTCCAGGCCGGCAAGAGCCCCATCTCTTTCATTCCTCTAAAGGACTGGTTTTCTTTGCTGTTTGCAGATGGTGCATTTCGTGTCACCTCATGCAGTCACCAGTAACAGCCGCTGAGATGCAATTTTTCATTTGTGAATTACAAAATTTAACTTGTGTAGAATTAAGATCTTACCTTTCTTTCACCTGCTGCAGACACTCCAGGTTCTCCACAAGCAGCACTTAAGCTCTGTTTCTCAAAAGGAGCACTAGGTGAAAATAGCTTTACATGTCTTTAAAACAAGTATAATTTGATGCTATTAAATGCTATTATTTAAATGCTATTATTTATAAAACAAAACCTCTCCATCCAACAGCAAGGAAGATACAGAGTGTAGCAGGATACCCTGACCTTCTCTGGGTGCTTCGTCTATTGCCTCCAAAGTTAACCAGAGACAACAGTGCTGGACTGAGGTATTAAACCCAGTTACAAATCTATGTCCAAAATCAGGCTTCTGTAGTTTTCTTGCCCAAGCTGGGACAGCAGAAGTTATGCTAAGCAGTGGACACAGAGGGAGCCCTTGGCCAATTATTCGACTTCTACGTGCGTGCAGAAAAAAAACAACCCAATCCCATTCTGCCTCTGCAAACAGTAACAGAAGTTTGGAAATCAATTAGTGGGGCTTGTTCTGACAGCAGCTAACAAAGAGCCTTCATTTGCCAGATCCCTCTTGGGCCTCCATGGGTATCACATTAAGGCAGGCACCCAGCCCTGGAGGTAGCTTCCTTATCTCCTTCCGCCATAGAAGAGATGTTGAAAACAAAGTTCTCTTGCAAATCTATACTCTGTGCACAAAAGAAATGATATTGGGTGAGGTAGGTGGGAGAAAAAGGAGGCAAGGAGGGAGGAGAGTGAGGAGGAAGAGAAATGCTCCTGCATTACCATACAGCTGGCACGACCCCAAGTTCAAGTGTTCAAGCGTTCAAGGGTTGCTGACTGTGGGTTACACTGGACTAGCTCCAGCCTGGCCCTTCTGGAGCACCTAGTTTGTTTCACCTATAAGAATCTAGTTATTTGCCCCAAAACTACTCCTTGCAGCAAGTGGGGAGAATAGCAAGAACCTCTCCAAAAGCACAAAGCCAGGTTCAAACCTGCATCTCCAGGAGGTGCACCCAGGTTTCCTTAGCCAGTCCCACCAGAAAGGCTCATACGGGCACAGATGTGGACTGGATGTTGCCTTGTAAACTGGAGGAAAGAAAATATTTTAATAACTTATAAAGTATCAGTTGCTGCTAACATCAATGCAGTGCCAAAGCGAGACAACTTGGAAGCAGCAGTACTCATGTGTACTACGAAAAGAGTGAAATGCCATTTCAGGCCAAACCACTCCTACCACCGTGTGGATGTCTCTGCCTTTTGGCCTTCAGGACTGAGTAGGGATGGATGCTGGTTTGAGGGTTGCCTCATCTGCTGCAGCAGTCACTTGTTTGTTAGTTGTTTCCTTGTTTTTAATGACTACGCTGCTTCTGACCTAATTTACTATTTGATGTTTTTCACACAAGTAAACAGCTTTTAATTATTTGATCTCCTTGTATGCATAGAAAAAAGTAAATATTCATTAGGCTACTGAGTGTGTGCAAATGAGTGTGACTTGATATTATCGACCTAAAGGCATATATCTGATTTTATTCACTCCTAAAATGAATTAAAAACATATGCATTTTATACTAGGTATTCCTTTAACTGGGAATTGAGAGTGTTTCCCCATTCCCAGTATTTGGTACATTAGGGGCAAGGCAAGTGTTGATGAGGTTTTCAGGAGTCAGATTTTGCATGCTTCATATGTCTTTACAAAACTCAATATTCTGTAAGACCTCTTTTTGTGGATCATATTGAAAGAAAAAAAGGATTTTCTATTGTTTTCTTTTACTTGGCATTCATTAAGATAAGGTCTGCCTAGAAGTGAATGATGATTGAGTTGAAAGCTTATGGGCGAGGATTAAAGGTCATACTAACATGGGTGAGACTGTAGTGGATGCCTACTACAGATCACCTACTCAGGAAGAGGAATTAGATAAGACTTTCTACAGAAAAGTGGAAGTAGTCTCAAGATCACAGGCCCTAGTTCCGAGGGGAACTTTAACCACATTGATATCTGCTGGTCTGCTTCAAGACCCAAACAATCCAGGAAGTTTCTAGACAGCATTGAGGATAACTTCCTGACACAAGTCATGGATAAGCCAAGTAGGAGAGGTGCTGCTCAACCTTTTACTAACAAACAAGGTAGGGCAGGTTGCAGATGTGAAGGTTGGCTGCAGTAAACATGAGATGGTGGATCCCTCTTCCTCCTAGTAGCATCACAAATATGGACTTCAGGAGAATTATCTTTGGCCTCTTCAAGCATCTCCTTGGAAGCATCCCATGAGATAAGGCAATAGAAGGAAGAGAGATCCAAAAGAGATGGTTAGTATTCAAGGGTCACTTTCTCTAAATCCAAGAAATGCACGACCTTTTCTACGCACCCCAATGATCAAGAAGTCAAGCAAAGGAGCAGGAGACCTGCATGGATGGACAAGGAGTCCTAAGCAAAACACAGAAGAACGAAGTGTACAGACGGTGGAAGCAGGGACAAGACAATTGCAAGGAACATAGAAAGATTGTCAGATTACGTAAGGATGCAATTTGGAAGATTCATTTGGAGTTAAAACTGGCAAAGGATGTCAGGGTCAGCAAGAAGGGCTTCTTCAAATTCGTCAGTAACAAAAGGAAGACTAAGGAAAATGTGGGCCCACTGCTGAATGGGGCAGGGAATTTGGTGATGAATAATGCAGAAAAGGCAGATATACTGAATGTTGTCTTTACTTCAGTCTTACTGCTAAGATCAGCCCTCATGGGAGAAAATGGCAAGTTCTTAAAAACTTGAAAAGCTGCAGAGTATCCATTTTCCTGGAATCAAAATCCATCTCTATAGGGACTTGCCTTAGGGATTCTGCAGCATATTTTAGTGCCCAAGGACAAGGAATACATTGTATCCATTCATTTTTTATGTGATTCTGGTGCCTTTTCACTCTTTTCAGCATGTAAATCACCCCATCCCTTTTTAAGGGTGTTTTGTGCATGGTCTGAGTAGCTGAGGATGTATTATGCAAAACCCAATGATATGAATGCAAAGGCTGGCCCCTTATCCTTTTAATATCAGGGCCTTTGATAAATTCTCCAACAATTGGTCACCTGTAGGAAAGATGAGGGTGTGAATGTCAGGGAACCCTGAAGAAAGCAACTGCAGAAGCTGAAAGGAAAGTGTGCTCTGTGCTCTGGTTTCAACACCTTGGGTTTTCCAGCAATGACCTTTGACTGACACAAAATACCTCAGTCTGGCAGCTGGGGAGCAGCAATTAGCAGCTGCTGGCACTGTTTTGGGATGAAATGTGGTATATGTGGCACTGAAGGTGATGCCCTACTGGGGAACACAAGTTATTTTCATAGCAGTCAGCTGTTTTGCCTTCTCTAGCCCAACATACATAAGCACAAGCTGCCATAATAAGACTTGGCTGCTCCCTTTCTGACACCAGCTTGATAGCGCTATGAAAAAAAATGATAAAATAAAGCAGAAGCTTTAAAAAAATGAAATTTGTGGCTGCTTTGAAAGAAAATCTCCACAGATATTTTGATCTTAAAGGGATTACAGTGTGGCTTCTGCATCTCAAGCAGTTATTTGGCATCAGCTTCACTAAATCATAGAGGGATTGGTATTCAATTTAGTTGAAGTGTTTTGTAGTGAATTTAAGAACAAAGGGACAGATCTATATCTCTGTTCCCAGGTTTTGCCCAGTGTTGCACTGCTGAGATATTTCTGCTTTACAGAGGCTGGTAGCAAGCCAGAATCCAGTCCCAAGCATTCCACATGGATAGACACAATACTTCTGTGATTTTTAGTGTTACACAGTTAAAATGGTATGGAATGACTTGCTGGATATTACTATTGTTCATTTTCATTTGTTATTGTTATTGTTCGTTTGGAAGAGCCAACTTCCATTTTCCCATAGAAAGAGCTAACAGTAGAGAATGCAATAGGTTTTCAAATGTTTCCCTGCCTTCAGGATAAAAGTGCTGGATTTGGAGGTTAGATTAAAGGAGTCATCGCTTAAAAGAGTTATTACTTCAATAAGGTGAAATTTTTGTTGATCTTCAAACTTTCAGAAAGATTTGCTACATTCTGTGAATTTTGCCCTTAATTTGAGTAACTTCTCTACCAGGGTTAAAGCAAACAGGTTCAGATTAATGTGGTCTTTCTTGAAGCTAACAAAAAACATATCTTTGAGGTTGGCTTAGGAGCTAAACATTAACTTTTTGCAAATAATGAGCAAGGTTGGGGAGCACTCAAGAGGCAAAATCCATAATCACCTTCAAGTGACAGCAAACGCCCCATGGGGCCCGTGGGAGCTGGTGGCAAGTCCTCTTCTCCACCAGAGCATGTGAGCAGGGAAAAATTTAATCTCTGAGCTTCAGAGTGTAGGCCTGAACTGCTGCAGATAGTACTGTTGCATGGAATGAGTTTGCAACTAAGTTGTCCCTTCTCATGAAATTATGTGTTATTACAAATGTCTACAGCAAAAGTGCTTTTGTTCCCATGTTGTCAATTATTTCTTCCACCTACAGGAAGACACTTGCAGCCATGGTATCTTTTAGTAATGAGAAAGGGCTTCCTTGCTCATAGATCCAGGATTTCTAATCATTTGGCAAAATCCTTTTCCAGGCCTGATCCTTGAATTTGGCAAGGTTTCGCCTCTGTGAACAATGACAGCAGAACAAAATGACAGAAAAAAATGGAGTTTTCACTGACTCACGTGTGAAAAGGTCTCTCTGAGTTGGCAACACCACTCTTGGAGATCTGATCACATTCCTGTCCCTACCTGGACTGGCCAGATGTAGCCTGTAGCATTACAGGCTAATCAATCCAGGGCACAAAGTGGCTTCCAAAGCACTATTGCTTTGGTCTTTCAATCTGAATTCAAATCTCTGAATTCAAACTCTGAAGTTTTGAGATGGGATTCTAGATGGTGGATCAACCACTAAGGTCACCGTGTCGCTGAGCCCCCTCTATGCAGTAGCTGGCAAGGGAGAGGTAAGACAGAATTATAATTTCGGTCTCTTGAAATCAAGCTTGCTTGGCCTGAAGGCTCTTTTTGCAATGGACTGTGTATATCTGTTCCTTGTAGATGCTCTGTTCTCTCACAGCATGACCAGACTGCAATGTCAAGGCCCTCTTTCTTTTTGGAAATGTTGTATGAAAGAGTTGCTCTAGAGAAAGACTGGAAGTTAAAAATAACCCTGTGAGCAATGACAAATGTGCTGGCACACACAGATCTGCCTTCCTCTTTGTCTTTTGCTGATGATCACAAATTCCTCCTGTCACGTATGTGTGGTTTGTGACCTTGCAGGGGACTGTAATGCGAGTGACGTATTTACATTCATATGAAGAACATCAGTTACAGTAGCAGCATCAAGTTTTTAATTCTTCATTTCACTAACTTCATAACTACTATAATCTCGTGGGAAAAGTACTGTGGATTCTAATGAACATTCTGCTAAAGGCCATGGTAATGACTGGCCTGTAATGCCAGCTGGTCTTGTGAAGGACTTCCAACCTACGTAAGAAAATGCCATTAGCTAAAGATCGATTTGTGTGTATTATAGAAGAGAACACTTCACATCCTTTGGCAGTCACACTTCTCTATATCTCTGTATTTCAAAGGTCTTATTCCCCTCTCTTGGGGAGTGACATTTTAACAATGCAGCCTATAAGACAGACAGTTGAGATGGTGAAATCTCAGCCTCTATGGTGGAAAGCTTGACAAAGTATTATAAGGCTCAGACATGATGTAAGAAACATCACAGGCTCCCTCTTGTCCTCTCACACTCTTTTCATTGAAGACTAATACAAGGACTAAACTAATAGTTATTAATAGCAATACTAAACTAATATAAGGATATTTGTCTGCTAGCCTGGAACATGCATGGGGCAGGTATGCTGGCTCAGGGCAGACTTACTTCAGGGTGAATCTTTCAAAATCAGACTGCAACACTGCAGCTAGAAAGACAACCCCTGTCTCTTTACAACGTGACTAGAGCATTTGCCATGGCAGGGTCTCTTTTCTGCCCCTTTCCTGGGCAAGATGTCAGTAAGAAAACCTTGAATGATGAAACCCAAGGTGAGTTCCAGGACTTAGAAGATTTTGGTGAAGAAGGAAAACAAAGAGGATGGGATTGACAGCCTCATTATAGTGTATTAATGTGGACAAGAAAAGTTCCTGATAAGGGGAACTTCTTAAGCTACTCAGGACTCTGGATGCTGGCTCACTGTCTGAGAAGCTGATACCAATCTAGACCACTGTGGTACAAACATGTCTATGTGTTTTTTTATAAGGCATCTTACATCGTCCTTGCCAGGTTCCTGATGGCTTTGCTGGTGCATTTGCTGGAATTCACAGTACATGATGTGAGTGCAGTAGTTCTCGTAACTGCCTTTTTTTTTCTCATCATACTACACAAGCTCTTTACATTGACTCAATCCACAGGAAACGTTTCCCAAATAAGAAAATTCCTGAAGCTATCTATGACCTCCAAAAGGATGCTAATAAAAATATATGACAAGAGATGACTGGCAAGGCCACTCAATAGATGGTAAAACTATTTAGTTGTGTGTGTGTGTTCAGAAAGAAGGATTTGTTTCCCATTTCATGGCCCATTTCCCATAAATCTTAGCTCAAAGCAGTTATTTTAATGTGTCAACCAGACTTTCTTTTTCCTTTTTTTATTTTTTTAGTACAGTTTGAGTAACTGATGACTAACTAGGCTGTCTGATAAGTGCACAGAGGGCTTAATTCTGATCTGGTGGGGCTGACTTTAATGGTGTTGCCTGTGATTTATGTTAGTAAAGAGGTTCTGACACATGATCATGTTATGGCAGACTGGCAAGTTACCACAAAGTGCCTCCGCAGTGGTAAGTGCCCAAGTGTGATCTGAGCCTCTGGCAGCAGAGGTTAAATTTGACATCATTTAGCTTGAAGTGAAAA
>JAVCKT010098796.1:0-10441 GCA_032273925.1 Rhynchotus rufescens | reverse complement strand
CATACAAAGACTAAATAGAAGGCTTTCCAGATGAAAAAAAAAAAAAAAAAAGAAAAAGAAAAAGGTAGATGTACTGTAAATAACAAACCCATTTCAGGCTTTCCATTATGGCCTACTAATTTCCTCTTCCAGGATAAATGGGTATGAGATTGACTAATCAAAGCAGCTTTTAAAGCTACAAGGGACTCTCAGAGCAGTTACCATATAGTGGTGATTGTGCAATGGAAGGGCTTCAAGGCAGAACTGAAAGTACTTTGCTGTTTCCCAGATCAACTCATTGACCCTACTGGCAGAGGGACTATAGCAAAGCAAGGTGTAGTCTTTCAGAAAATGGTACTTTTGGGAGAAAGAGTAAATGCATGTCAGAGAAATGAAGAGTTTACAAACCTTAAGATCAGGGCTATAGTAGAACCACTTTGCTGGTGATGTTGCAATATTCCAAGAAAGCACCTCAATGTACTTGCATATAATATCCAAAACATACATCCTGGCTCAGGCTGCTTTGTATGGTAGCTTGTGCTACCTTTTCACAACTTCTTTCCCAGGCAGCTACATCAGTAAAACCTGGCTTTTTGACAGAATATGTATATGTGGCCCGGGATCTTTCTGCTGAAGCAGCAATATTTGTCAGAGAATATGTCTCAAAATGCTCCTGACTGACATCCCAATGACAGAAATCTTTGTTTTCTGCAGTCTAGACAGGTCTTGAGTAGTTCAAGGTTATTTTGCTACTAGCAAGCTAAAGAAATTGAAGATGATTAAGTCTATTTTTTGTACAATGCATAAAAGGCACACTAAAAAAATAAAAAGAGAGAGAGAAAAGGAAAGGAAAAAAAGATTGATTCACACTACTGGAGCATGAACATGTCATAGTTGAAATTCAAAAAAATCAAAGAGGTTAGCTCAACTCCTGCATGCTCCCTGACGATCCATTGCCATTGACTCCATACTGAGCTCCTATAGCTACCTGAATAGCAGTTTTAGACTCAACAAAGTAACACTTACTTAAGTAGTGGCAAATAGGGTAACAAGGAATGACAGCCAGAAGCTGTGGTGTGGGCACTAGGAAAATCCTTTTCCCTAAAAGGGAAGTGCAGCACTGGAACAAGTTGCTTGGGATGACTGTGAAATTCCCATCATGGGCAGGTTTCAAGATTCAGACATAGACACAGCTGAACCGTATCTAGTGGTGGCAGTAAGTGCCTTAAGGCAAAGGTTACACCTCTAGAGGACCTTACCTACCAACTGTCCTGTGGCTGTGGGAACACAGAGTGCTGGGGATCAGTGGGGAGATGAGAGAAAAAGCTTTATTAACCTGTTGTCAGATCCAGACAAAATGAGCCAGACACCCTCGGGTAGAGTAGGCAACAGAAGTGCTTCTGCCAGGCTGAGGAAAGGTAGACTTCATGCGGGACTCTGAGTCACTGGGTGTAATAAAAGGCGATAGTGAGCTCTGAACCAGTGGGGCAAAGTAAAGCAGCAATTACGAAGAAGTCTGAACTTAAACCAAAAAGGTTGAATTTAAGTGAGCTATAGAGCATAACCACTTTTTTCCACTTGAAAAAGGACTGAGATACACTGACCAGTTACTGTGGTACAGCACCCCCATGGTTATAAAAACAACCTTATGAAACCTATTCCTAGATGAAATATTTATTTAGCATTGTCTGTGGGAAATATAGGAAGAGTTTGCTGGTTCAGCTAAATGGATATCTTTCTTTCCAGAATACAATTTATATTCACAAAAGATTTCTCAAGAAAAACAGAAGATCATTTTGTGACTCTAATAAGAAGACCATGACTCACATCTGAAACAATCTTTTAGTATTCACTTGTTTAACATTCTAAGTTATAACCAAAAAGATTAAAGAAAAAATAACATCCTTGTCTAAACTGTTCTTACATAAGATCTGTGTCAGTTAAATAAAAATAGTAATCAAATTAGTAGAGACAGATACCTAGAACAGATATTGAATTTAGTGAATTTGTGGCTTCTTTGGGTTAGGTTTCTGTTCATCTCTTGCTACAAAAAAAAAGATATCATGCTTGCCCCAGCATACAAATAGATGTTAATACTCAATTGCCTTTTTAGTGTTAAGCCCAGATCTCTTTCTTCATTTCAGTCAATTTTCAGTACACCACCCAGACTGAGTGATCTAAAACAAGTGTGACAGAACCTTTGAGATTCAGTCTAGTAGCACTGAGTGATCTTCTGATGACATAAAGCGGCCACATCAGCCAGCACAGCTATGATTAAATGAGTGAACGCTCTGTCAGGTTGTCCATATTTCCTAAACATATCTTCCAGATACATTGACATTGCTCTACAGTGGGCAGCGGGAGCAAAACAAAGTATGAGAACAAAAGTACCGGAAAATACGAGATCTCCCACTCAGCTGTAGTGACTGTGACCAAGATATAGGAGGCTTCAGTCCAGCAAAACTGGACAGCTGTAAGAAATTGAAGTTGGATCCAATCCAATGAGCTTTACAGTCAATAGTACCAGCTGATTTTTTGTATTTACGTAGATTTTACTTCCTACAACCATCACAAGCATATCAAATATTCATTATTATAATTTAAGAATATGAAAAGCAATTCATAAAGCCATCTTAAAAGAACTAGATGTACTTTGCTAAATTTCCTGCATGTGGGGAAGAAAAAAAAAAGATGATTTCCAGCTAACTGTTTATGGCCTAAAGTCTTTGGCAGCCATGCCAATAAAAGCACTGAATAATAATCCTAAAAGAACCAAAACAAGACAATTTGCGTACTCAGCAGTTCTTTGTTATGCAAGCTCCAGTAGTGGGTTGTATTTGCTGTGAGATGCACTTCAGGATGGACTTTCCAAAGGAAATAATCCTATGAACACAATATCTGGCTCAGAAACAAAAGGGCTGCCAAGTCTGATCCACAGGTGATGAGTACTTGGCTGGCAACCAAACTTAGGCTAAATTAAAAACAATTAAAATGGACAAAATTGTCCATCTGCTTGTTCTGTTAATTTGGATAGAGAGTAAAAAGGTGCTAATAATCTCTAAAGAGAAAATATTACACAACATGCTGAAGACCAAATGTCCAACAAAAATCTCCACTGTACAGAACAAGCCAAAGCAGGAAGTCTGTACAACAAAAATCCAAAGTAGCATTAATATGACAAACTCCCTACGTCTTTGTGTTTAGTAGTGGTAAAAATAGCTGAATTATTCAGTTTTCTCAAAAGCACTATTCAGAAGCACTCTGACCTATAAATTGTTGTTCTCAAATCATTTTTTTTTCTCTTTCAAATGAAGTACTTAAAAGGATAAAGTAGAAAAAACTAAAATTTAGGAATCTCTTAAAAATACAAATTAATCTGAGATTAGTGTGTGAGCATCTTCTGGGTTCCTACATGTACAGCCTACATAAATGTAAGGCCACTAAAAAGTAACTACTGTATCAAGAATAAGAGATATGAATAATAAAACACCAGACCACTTAACTATCATATTTTCTATATCAAAGATTCAATCTCTGTCAAAAAATATGGCACCTTAAAAAAAAAAAAAAAGTTATTTTTACCTAGCTCACACCCACACACACACCAACTCCTTCAAATTGGCCAATACTTAGAATACTTAGACAGCTGTATTCAACCCATGCCAAGTGGGATACTCCAAATTCTTGCTCTGACTCAAAGCTACAGAACTAGTCCTTCTGCTGGAGTTTTTCACTACAGCTAAATTAATCTAACAGCTTTCTGCCATTCCAACTGAATCCCTCAGTGCTCTGTAATGTGCTCATACCCCATCTATCCCTTCCGTGACCCCATAACACACCAGTTTGGGAAACTCAAGCAAAAGATCACTCATTTTCATGCAGGTGCTGTATTGAGAGGGAAAGTAAGATTACCTCTCTCGGCAGCAGCTGCTCGTCAGGTCTCATTATCGCTATCCTGAAGTTGTATCTTCAGTCCCACATTTATTTTAAGAGAGTCTCACCCTTGCTATCTTGGCTAACCACAGGTTTGGTCACCCCTTACCTTCTAGCACCAGCATTCAGGCAGATGTAGAAAGGGCCACGATAGGAAACTCACTCTTCTGGGTTTTGTTTTGTTAAAACATCTTCAGAAAAAACAGAAAGAATGAAATAATAGTTAAATAGCTCTTAAATCACTGTTAATGTCAATGAAAATTCAAAACATTCAACTTTGCACAGGAGCAGAGTTGTCGTGTCCTGAATCCAACTGTGGCAAAAAGATGTCACCAAAAAAAACAGTCGCTACTAAGACATTCATTTTTGTCTCATAAGAGGATTAAACAGAGATGGACTAATCTCTCTAAGCAAAAGACATTTTGGCAGAGCTGGAATATGTTTAGCATGGTCTCCCATGGCTGCTGAAGTGACTGCATCAGTTCTCTGCAGAGAGAACTCGTGTGCTCAGCACTACTCTAATCTAAGTCATGCTTGACAGCTCAGGAGGGTCTGAACCTCACTGCTCCTTTCAGAACAGCAGCACCGGGAGTTTGGGCAATCCAGCGATAAGCTGCTTGAAAGCAGTTTTAACCCACAGGTTTTTTAGCTCTTGATCTTTACAAATTCCTCCTCTGAAACACAGAGGGAAGCAAGCAAGAAGAAGAATGCGGAGCAGGGCAGCAGCTGTTTCCCAAGTAACCCTCCTGAACATAGTAACAGCCCTCCTGAACAATAGGTAGTGTTTCAGTAGACAGGGTTAACATTTTAGACATATTTAGAAATATACATATTTCTGCACAGAATAGCTAAGAACGCCTGATGTAAATGGCAATGAAATTATATTGAACAAACGTCAATCATTTTGCTATAAGATAAATCTACTCGGCTCCTTTCTCATATCAGCAAACTGTAGCTATACATACTGCATGAGATTAGTACAGAAAAATGGCAGGGCAATGTAACAGCTAAAGAAAATTTTAAGACATTTATTCTTCTAAAAAATCCACCACCTCAGCCCAGTTATCTTCCCCCCATGCATAGCCTTAGTGGAGAAAAAATACATTGCTTGGATTATTTTATAGGATCTGTACCAAATCTCTGGAAAAGATCTATGAGGAATTGTCCCACTTAAACAAGCACTCTCACAACACAGAAGGTGTAACTTGTGACTATAGTTGTCAAGAACACAAGCTTAAAATGCTCTGGAAAAAAAATATATATATACCGACATTCACAGAGACCAAGCACGAAAAGTAGTAAATATATTACATATATATTACATGCTTTCATTTTCTGAAAAACAGATTATTCAGAATATCATGCATCCCTCAGGCAGATTATTAACCCCCATTTTTGAGGAGAAGGAGTTATTATCTGTGGATATGTTCCAGGGGCAGAAGAGGAGTGGTGGCTGTTTTTTTTTTTTTTAAGATTTTTCTTAAATCTGCCTGTCTTGGTGCAGACAGCTGTTTTACAAGCAGGTTTAATGCATTCACTTAACCTCAGGAGGCCAGGCTTATTCAGAGCCCGCAGTTCCCCAGCTTGTTGTTTCAGCTCAAAGTTACTTGTGCAACCAAAATGCAGAGCAAACAACCCAATCATATCCTTATCAGTGTGACTGCCCCCAGCTGTGCATCTTTTCATTTTTATTGCTGAGCAGTTTGGAATTTTTTGAAGGGATTTTTTTTTTTTCTTTTTTAAGCCACACTAATTAACAAGATGCAATGAAGTACTTGCTAAGATTTCTGCAGAAGATGCCCACAGGCTACTATTTCGACTCCGAGGCAATCTTACAGACAGAGTTGCTATTGGTAGGTGGAAATGAGTGTGCCCTCAGCACTGCAGAAACACGGATAGCCGGAGGTGTTTGCTGCACACAGCGAACGGCTGAGCGCAACATGAGCAAACAGGCAGCGCTGCAAATAAGGCTGGACTGCTAATGAGCAATGGGGGGAAGCGGAGCACGAGCAAGAGCTAACACTAAATATAAGATGGCTTCCTGTTCCAGCCCCGCTCAGTGCAAATTGCTGCAGAGGACTAAATGCCTTCTAGTACCCGCGTTAGCAGCATTACACTTGCTTCAGATCTCACTGGAAACTTTCTGCCCTCAGAGCTGAATTTCTAACCTTTTTGTTTTGTTCAGTTGCTCTAAGAGTGGGTGTTTGTATTTTACATAACTTAATGCTATTTTAAAAAATGTTAAGTACTGCTTGCAAGATACTCTTGTAGTGAATGGAAAGATATAGGTGAGCTCTGTGTTATCTCCTAATAACCGACAGAACATAATACTAAACATTCAAATAATAGAAATAATTCAATGCTGGAATGAATCCAGAACTTCTATTTTTTTTTCTCTCTTTCTTCTCCATAGAAAAGAAGATAATTAATTGGAAAATAAATTAGCAGTAAAATTCTAAAAGGGTAATACTTTAATCAGACTTCAGCTATGAATGACATCTTCTCAGTTATGAAACCTGGAAAAATGCTCTCAGTGAAGGAGAACAAAATGCCTGAGAAGAAAAAAAAATGGCAGTTTTTGTCCGAGGGTTCCCTATTATATCACATCTTGGCAAGACTATGTATCAAGTTATGTTTCATTTTTATTTTGCGGTTAACACAGGAGCCCTACAGTTATTAAATGTTGCTGGACGTCTGTTTTCCTAGGCCTTAAATTGCTGCTCTTCCTCTGAGGCAATAACTGCAGGGAAAGGGGAAGGCGATGGACTGGGGCCTATGGCTTTTCTGCAGAGCTTGTTGCACACTTGGGGAACAGCCCGAAGAGGACATGAGCCTGCATACCCTGCACAGTCACAGCCTGCCTAATTCTCCTATAGCCCTTATTTGGCCAGAGTGTTAACTTGTTTTTTCGTTTGCATTAGAAGCATGGGAAACATAGAGATCCAGTGAATAATCTTCGGCAAATATCTTTTTGGCATGAGGGAAGAAAGGATGGTGCCGACTCATTGAAAAACCCCAAAAACTACATTCAAATGCTTTTACTGGAAGGTCAAGCCAGTTTGCACTGCACACTGCTAAGCAAAAAGCAGACTACCCAAAAACCCTTTTAAGCAAGGCTTTAATACAAAACATAGTGCAAAATGCCATTTTTTCCTAACATATGTGAATTCTCTGACTGTGCTTTGAGATCCTCACATTAATTTGTTATTTATCAAATTGGTCAAATATCATTTGAATACATTATTTGGGAAAATGATAATGAGTTATATGATTATTAGAGCTCCAGCTGGTCAAAAATTAGTCCCGAGTGAAAAGGGAAGACGTTCAGTTGATGTAAACTGGCTTTGCTCCCTTCAAACATATGCAACAACACCGATTTACCCAAGCCAGGAATCTTCTCAAAACTCAGACATATTTACAAGCCTTCTGCTGCTTCTATCTTTTTTTTTTTTTTTAAGCAATTCTTTTAATAATTACAAACACATTTCAGCTAGCAGTTATTCACTAAATATTCATCATGAATATTATTTTTCATATCAGCTATTGATTGACCACAGAAGAGACCATTATTCTGTCTCCTAATGGGAACATTCAAGGATTTCAAAAATGCTACATGAACAGTTTTAGTTCACAGGCTTTTGTATATTTAGGTCTGTGCAAATATTTACATGCCAAAGTATATTGACAAGAATGTCCACAACGAATTTCCTGTATATTATTGGCAAAGCTTTATTTGAAAAGAATTCTACAGAAAGCTAATCTGATCATTATATGGAAAAATTTCAATTAACATGAAATATATTTGCTAATGTTTTCTGTAGCAACTACCAAATATTGTTTATAAGGCAGAGGCTGAATTTTAAATAGCAAAGAAATCAGACTCATGACGCAAGATAACTGATGATTCTTCTATCGTCCTCTTATTTTTTCTGTCCAAAGCTAAAACTAAGTTAGGAGCCAAATATAGAATAGTGTTATTGTTTTTTTCTGTCCTAGGGCATCACATGCTAGTTACACAATACAGACTGCACAAACCTAACATCTTGGAATCAGTGGTGCTGCCCCGGGAAATGGTGTACACTGTCCCTGCAGTGTTCAAGAAACATGTAGATCACAGAATCACAGAGTCACAGGATCACAGAATGGATGGCTGAGGTTGGAAGGGACCTCAATGAGATTGTCTAGTCCAGCTCCCCTGCTCAAGCAGGGACACCTAGAGCACGTGCTATACGATCACATCCAGGCGGGTTTGGAAGACCTCTGGAGGAGTCTCCACAACCTCCCTGGGCATCCTGTTCCAGGACTCTGTCACCTTCACAGTAAAGTTCTTCCTCATATGGAGATGGAACTTCCTATATTTCCACTTCTACCCATTACCCCTTGTCCTATCACTGGCCACCAGAGTTTGAGAAGAGTTTAGCCTCATCATCCCTACATTCCTCCTTCACGTATTTATACATATTAATCAGATCTCTTCTCAGTCTTCTCTTCTCCAGGTTAAACAGGCCCAGCTCCCTTAGTCTTTCCTCACATGAGAGATGCTCCCATCCCTTAATCATCTTCATTGCTCTATGCTGGAGCCTCTCGAGAAGATCCACATCCCTATTATACCTATCCCTATCCCTATCTAGCCATTCCATCGTAGAAGGCTGTCAGGTTCATCAAACATGACTTCATCTTGGCGAACCCATGCTGACTACTCCTGATCACCTCCTTCTCCTTCACATGCCTAGAGATGCTCTCTAGGATGAGCTGATGAGCCGCTCCATCAGCTTTCCAGGGACAGAGGTGAGGCTGACCGACCTGTAGTTGCCTGGCTCCTCCCTCTTGCCCTTTTTGAAGACTGCAGTGAAGACAATTGAAGACAATGCAGTGCATTGTCTTTCTTCCAGTCCTCTGGCACCTCCCCTGCTCTCAATGACCTCTCAAAGATGATGGAGAGCAGCTGAGCAATAACCCCAGCCAGTTCCCTCAGCACTCTTGGGTGCATCCCATCCATGTCCAGTTTGCCCAAATGAGTGCCCAAATGAGCGCCCAGTTTGCCTAAATAATCCCTAACCCAATCCTCCTTGACCAGTGGAAGGTTTTCCTCTCTCCTGGTTCTCTCTCTTTTATCTGGGCTCTGTAGTTCATAGGGACCAGCCTTAGCAGTAAAGACAGAAGCAAAGATGACATTTAGTAATTCTGCCTTCTCTGCATCCTCTATCACACCATGGCACCCTCCCCATTCAGCAGCAGACTAACATTTTCCCTAGTCTTCCTCTTGCTGCTGATGTATTTACAGAAGTCTTTCTTGTCCCTGACATCTCTTGCTAACTCTAATTGCAGGCAGGTCTTGGCCTTCTTTGTTGCATCCTTGCATTCTCTGACAGTTTTCTTATATTCTTCCCTTCCCTTCTATGATTCTATGATCTCAAGGCTTTCTCCATCCCTACCTCCTTCTGCTCACTTCCAACTCCAGCTTTTCACTGTCTCCTTTGCATCACCTATGGAACAAATGCACTTGACCACACAAAAAGCTGTTTCAACTCACTAATTTAGCAAAATTAAAAAAAAAAAAAAAAAAAAACTCATAAAAAAGGCAATAGCTTTCTATTGGACTAGTGAATTGAAACTTCAGTCCATCTGGTGTGCAGTAAAGCCTTTGCAAAGCAGGATGAGAGGTGCCTGTGACAGGGGACAAGCAGAGAGAAGCAAAGTAAGGTTGCATTTAGTGACCATGCTAATGTGGCTCAGTGTGCAAGAGCTCCCCACACTTAGAGTAACGATCAGAGAGCAATGCAGCCTCTTTGCTTAGGTACTTCCCATCAGAAGCTTGGATACTTGTGCCTGCAATGTAGTCTCCCTGGCAAGTACTAAATAACTACAACACATTTCCTGGAGGTGTTCTTCTAAAATATTTGAAGAGACACCCACACTCTTCTGACAAAAGCCTTTGTGTGCCACCCTCTTTCTGCAACAGGAGGGAAAGCAAGCTGCTAGAATAGAAATCAAGAAGGCCATCATCTTCTAGTTAAAAAAAAAAAAAGTTAAAAATGTTAAGTTAAAAATGGTCTGCAGTTTGTGGTCCCACATTGATATATGAATATGTGCAGGATCCATATATATAGCAGCAACTATAATGAGAGTGTTTCCTAGACTAGACAAGCATTTTCTCTTATCACTTCCTTGGCCAGCAGAAACTTTTATTAAAGCAAGATTTTTTTGTTTACTTTTAAGGAGAGCTGAACCAGGCTCCCTTCATTCTAAGGGTCACATTTACTTAAAATCATCTTGCTGCACCTGAAAAAAACAAACAAACAACAACAACAACAACAAGAACAAAACCTTTTGAAATAAACATCCTGAATGCTGAAATTTTCTGGAGGGCAGAAAACCAAAGAGGAACTTGAACACAGCATGTAATGCTGGAAGACAAAACAGCAGATGATTTAACAGAGGGGAAAATGACGCAGAGGAGAGGAGAGGAGAGGAGAGGAGAGGAGAGGAGAGGAGAGGAGAGGAGAGGAGAGGAGAGGAGAGGAGAGGA
>JAVCKT010098795.1:0-10442 GCA_032273925.1 Rhynchotus rufescens | reverse complement strand
TAGGGTACAGATGTGCTGAAAATTTTCATCCATCTAACTTTTAATCCAAAGATGCCTCTTTGTTGTGGATGTCAGTGGAAGATATAATCTGGGCTGTCAGAAGTAATTACTAGCCTTGCCTCATGCCCTGAACAGCCACGGTAGCAGCAACCTCAGCAGAGATTTGGGACATGCTCCGTGTCCTTTAATTTTCTGCTTTAACAGATAAGAAGTGCTAAGTGGTTGCCTTTTTAGCATCCTTTGCAATTGTTAAGACAGAGGTTAAATTTACTTTTTTTAGCAGTGTCTGTCTGATGATCTGTAAACAAATTTTCCTAGTAATTGCAGACTTTATTTTCCCCATTGGCTTCCTTTCTGTCCATAAAAGTATCATTATCAATTTCCATTTTAATTTCCTTTTGTTTTTACTTTCTTTGTTTAGCTATACTGAACACATCTGTAGATTTCTAATTTGATTCAGAAATTTACAGAACAGCACCTTTACCTTCCACTAGGGATAGCACAGAAATCCACCAGTTGGACTGGAGTCTCTTTTATGCTGCTTATTCAGTCACAACAAGTAGTTTCATAGTCTCTCTCTGACTTTGGAGACTTTTGGCAAATGATTCTATAGAGACTCGACCATGAAATAAATTAGCTAAACCCTACAACTGATGCTGGCCCCACAATGGATGCTCCCAGCATGTTCACAGTTGGGTATGTTCCCCTCATAGTCTATAGTTTGCATTTTGGGATAGCACTGGTGACGTGCAGTGATGTAGCAGATAGCTGTGGAACAGCACTGCTCTTTTCCCAAGTCAACGGGGCGTTCACGTCATTGGTGAGACAAGAAACAGCCTCTGCTCAGTAACCTTCCTGATGGCAAACTGGCTGTGCTAGTGAAGGGAGGGTTTTCTTTGCTTGATCAGCCTCCTAGAGCAGCTCTGCTCACTTTGAGCTGATGCATATTTATAACTTCCAGTCTCTTGTCGGAGGACCTCTTGATCAATCTCAGCAAGATACTGCAGACCCCCTTCAGGTACCTCTGGTGCTGAGTCTTGCCCTGGAAAATAGGCATGTGAAAATGATTGTGCTAGACCAGAGCAAAGAGTCCATCCAGCCCAGTATTCTGTTTCTTATGGTGGTCAAAACCCCAGGGAAATGTCTAAGACACAAGTACACAGTGATAGATACCCTGAATACTGTCCCAGAACAGTTTATGCCTAAAGGACTTTCTGTTCCAGAAATGATGTTTTTGATTTGGTACCTGTGATAAACATGTCCACCCATTTCTTGAACTTATGTAAACATTTAGTACCCACAAGAGTTCCATAACTTATCTATAGTCTGTGTAAAGAACTATGTATTTTTGTGTGTTTCGAATCTGGCTCAAACTGTCTTTGTTTAATACCACCACCCACAGTGCTATTTTGGGAAGACAGTAATTTCCCTATTCAGCCTCTGAATACAAATCATGTTCTTATAGGCATCTAATCTACCTGCCTTATACAGAGATAGCAACTGTGGTGTTGGAGTGGAAAAGAATGAAAAAGCTTAAAGGAACAAAACAAGTTCCTTTAAAAAACTCCCAAATACTCGGTCTGTAAGAACCCAGACATCTCTAAATAGAAGGATGAAGAACCAGTAATGAACCAGGACTTAACCAGTAATGTTCCTTACTCTCTTATATGCTATATAATGGTTAGAATAAGCAATCAGTGTGTTATTTGGCAAACAAGATAATGAAGATTGCTGAGAGAGTAAGTCTCAGATTAGTCCAGTTCAAAATTACAGATATGTTAGTTTATGTTGGCGTGTACTCATACAACTACAAAGTGTGCAAATATAGGATATCTTCATTGATACAGTTCATATAGACTTGGCAAGTAATGTAAGCTACAGTGAAAAAATATATATATATTTGTTTCAGGGTTAGAACTTTTCCTGGTATTGCTGTGTCATAACAAATCATTCTTATCAACTAGCATTTTGAACCAACGTGTAGTTTGTTGAAACAACAAGTGCCTGTTGTTGAGAATGTGTGCAACACCTTCAGGTAAGAAAAGAGTCAGGATACATGAAAAAGTAACAATTAGGATGCAACTATTTCTTTTGCTATTTCTTATAGTTTTATTTTTGTTTATTTCTCTTCTTCCTGATGCTTCTCTTACTCCTATCCACCAATGTTTTATAATCTTCTCTGTCTTTCCCCTTTGCCTCTCATTCAGCTTCATCTCTATGACGTTTTCCTTTCTTTCTCTTTTTTTTTCCCCTCTCCTGCCTGCCATTAACATTTTATCATCTGCCATGCTCACAGCTCTACCTGCCTTATCTCCTTATCTGATTTCAATTTGCAACATTATTCTCTTCCATTCATTACTTACAATTTTGTTTTCAGGTAGATGGTCATCCAACTCCCTAAGCTGCCTTAATGCTGTTATTTCTTATTTGAACTGTAGTCCATTTGCTAAGTCTCTTGCACACTTGACTTGCTCGTCACTGAGTACCGCACTGAGTTTGTTAGTTCATCAATATTAACTATTTGAACTTTTTCAATATCTTTGTTTTCTTATTCCAAGAATGTAACTTTGTAAAACTTCTGTTTTGCCAGTCTTGATCACTTCTTTTCTGCTCTGTTTTTTTCCCCATTTCTTTCTCTCTACTTGCCTTTTCTCTATCAGCATATTGATTTTCTTCAGGCTTTATTTCATTTGTTATTCTCAAACCTTTATGACAAGTCATGGTCCTGGCTGACACCCAGTATCCACTTTCCTAGTTCCTAATGCCATCTGCCATGCTACAAAGATACTGCTGAGTATCTCTGGTGAAAATCTTTTGATTCTGCTGTCTTTCTACACTTCTTAATATCTGGAATTGATGTCATCTTTTCTGAATATCTTTCGTTGCAATTTTCCATACTCTTTATTTATCCTGTAGTTCTTCATTGAACTTATCTGTTTTGCTTCTCCTCATGTGACCCTCTTAAATAAAGTAAAAACTAAAGCTCCCTCCTCTTTTTCTGAAGCAGACACTAGCTTCATTCTCCAGTCTTCTAGCCTGTTCCAGTATCCCAGGATATTGGAACCCTATCCCAGGATAGCAATCTACCTTCTGACTTCTTTCTGCTGTTCTTTCTTCAGTTCCATCTCTCTACTTGAATTCCTTCTCTTATACACAACAAATATGTCTTTCCATTTTAAAAAGTGAAAAGAAACGCAGAACACTCCACTTTCAGAAATTTCTTTTCCCCACATTATCCTATCCTTCATCCTTTCCTTCATCTTCCTGCCCTCTAAGCATGTTTTGCCCAAGTGTCTTTTTCATACCCTTTGTTTCAGTGCCCTTCTAGAACGCTTCTGGTCTCTCTGTTTAGCACTGGAATTTGTGTCGTTCCAAATAACTCCTTCCTGGAAGAATTTCAGGGTAGTCTTTTATCTCCTTCATTCCTGTCATCTTTTCTTGAAGACGCTCTGTTATATTATCCATTCAGTTTTGTTATTTTTAGGCATTTGTCATTTTGTCCTTGTCGATTTGCTTTCTTTTCAGATTCTTCTTAGGCAAGTCTTCCTCTTCCCTCTTCTCTCCTCTGTTATTTTTTTGTTATTTCTTTTTTTTCTTCCTCTGTGTTTAGGTCTCATCTTCAGTCTGCATCTTCCTCTCTGCCCTTCCTTTGGATAATATAGTCACAAACATCATCTTTATGAAGACATCTTAGAAGCATTCCCCTCTAATTGTACCCCTGGCTGACTCCAACTTCCGCTCCGTAATCAGACTCTGTCTGCTGCATCTTCCCCATGCAGCTCTGCAGCCTGACAGTTCCTGTTTGTCCTTATAGCCATAAATCACATTGAAAGCCTGCTTGCCTCAACACCACGGCTGTTATGATCTCATCTTTCTGTCTGGCTTTAATACTTACAACTTTGCCTCACCTACTGTTGTTAATATCATCTTGGCTTACTACTTTGGCTACATTACTTGCTTTTTAAAGTCTATTTACTTATCTTCTCAAATACAAACACATTTCCCTTAAAACTCGTCAACTTCTCTCCTTCTAAAAGGGAGATCTTATTGCAAAGTTGATTTTTGTCTTTGCTCTAGTGGCAATATCAGCTTTGATTCCCTATTTCTCTGTTTATCGTGCAGTCATTTGTGCAGCTTCTCTTACAAGGCCCAGCCTGTGTTGAAACTTTTCAGATTTTTTTTTTGTAATGTATAAAGTTAAGTGTAATCTGTTAATGATTACTACAGTTTTATGTGTGCATGTCTCATTATATTTAGGTTGCCCAGCCCTCTAGGCAGCCCTCTCTTTGTACACCTGCTATAACTTGTTCTTGCAACTTATTTGAAATATTGATTTTTACATATATGGACAGCATGTATGTCAATGGAGCACATAGTTGTTATTACTTTTTCTCCATAAATACATGTGTACACACATCTGTATTCAAGTGAAGATGCATATAAAACGAAATACAGAACAGTAGATTATTATTATTAGTTTAGTAATTGCATTGAGATTATGTGATAGTACTGCCATACAGATGAACGGCTAATCCAAGTAGCTCGGTGTAATATTCAAATCAGAAGAACTTTCTTAATTTGTGGGCACACAAAAAAGTCCCTTCTTTATTAAAGAAGATGGCATTGTCTTAGCAAGGAGGGGTGTTAAAGGAAAGGATATTCTTTCTCATGATTGTGTAAGTAATTGCAGTGTAGTGCAATAGAAATAATCAAATATACTGCAAAAAAATCGTTATTCACAAAGGGCCACTAAAATTTGAAATCAGATTACTGCTGCCGTTTTCTCAAATTAATAACTACTACAGACCTTTAGGTGAAGAAGGTGATAGAGTTTGAAAGGACAAATTTAATGCAATCTAATGAATACATGAGCAAACAGGTAAAGAATATGCCTGTAAAAAGGTGGAGAGAAAAATTGCTGTGAAAAAGCTTTCCTACCATACGAGAAATGCAGGCCTTCTCTTTCAAATATTATAGCTACAACCTCCATCACTGTGGTGGATTTCCATATTACTAAAAAAACATGGTGAAAGGTTGGATAATATCCTTCAAAGCACTGATGGAGATCACTGTATCTGCCCTTACTTTTCCCTGTAGCTACATACTGATTTATCAGTTGTGCCGTCATCAGAAAATTGGCAATGAAAATAGTAAATCTCTTTTCTAACAATACAAAACATTCCTTTTACATAGAAACCCTATTAAGTCATGTATAATTTGATAATGTGATGCTCACATTTGCTTTCTACTCTGCAGCCCTGCTAGCCCTTTTGCCCTTCCAGAAATTCCAGAAAGCTCTGTAGTTTCAATTTAAAGCATTCTATGATAGTTGTTTCTGACTTTCAGTTTGTTATCATTGTCAAATGGCTTGACTGATCCAGAACAAAAAGGTCATGGAAGTGCTGATATTTAAAGTGTCCAGATTACAACAGACAAGCAATTTGTTCAAGTCAAAATCTTAGATCTCAGAGAGGCAGAAAGACCAATTGAACCACTGCTTATAGTTCAAAATTATCGTTGATTCTTTGGCAGCCAACTTCAAGTTCCTGAAGCTATGTATTATAGGCTCATGCCGTCTAGACTTTTAAACTACTCATATCCATCCACATAGTCCACAACTATGATCACTTTCTGAATGTATTTCAAGGGAAGTCTTTTGACACAGAAACCCTTTTCAGGTTAGTGTTTCGTTCCTTTGCTTTATTTATCATAGAGAGTATTTAAAAATGATGCAAAAGCAACTTCATATTTGATACAAAATCTGTTTTATTTGCTATTATTTCAAAGAGAAAACCACGCAACCTATAATCCCTTCTGGATTTTTTGCTGATCTCATCCCTTGATAGAGGTGATTTGGGAACTCTTCTAATTAAAGCCTATGTTTGAAACTAGACCTTTTTGCCAGGATAGCCAAACTTGTCGGAAAGATGCAGTGTTGAGTTGTCATCCAAAAAGTTATTTAGTTTCTGTTATTTAAAAAAAGAAAATACTTTTGAGTTTTGAGATCTGATTATTTTAGACCATGGTTCAGTCTCTTTTTTCTGGAGAACGATAATAGTTTTAAAGAAGAAAACTCTTAAGGATCACAAGCAGCCCAATTTAATCTCTGTGCATGCTACAGAAAATTGTATGGTATTCTAAGTCAGTAGTTTTTTCGTGACAATGGGTAAAAATGACAAAATGACCTTTTTTTCTAATTTTAGTGAATTTAGTGGTCAGACTGCCTTCATTACTAGAAGAGTAGCAACGTTGGTGGCATGGCTGACATTCTCAGGTGCTAACTCACAAGGAAAGTCAGGAATCATTTTGACTGTATAGGAATGATTGCAATGCATCTAGCAGTGCATCCAGACTGCTCTCCTGTCTCCTCACATAGTTGTAAGCACAGGATATATAACACTTCCTTGCTGTACTCTCCTAAGTCTCAACTATTTCTGGCTCATCTTCAATGACAGTCAATCTAAGATACTCCTCATCCTCTCGTAGTGCCAATCTCTTTGCTTTGACTACTAGAAGAGCTGAGGGTGTCATTTTCAATTTAAATAGCTTCATTAAGGTGCCTGAAGTTTTATGGTATTAATCTGGGTTCAGGATATCTCTGTCTTGGAACAGCTTCCCTGATGCCTGAGTAATTCTGGGATTGTAGAGAAGGTTTGTTCACCAAATGGAACTGATTGCACCAAAATTTTGGCACTCAAATTGCAAAAAGCACAATCTGATTCAAGCAGGTTGTGGTGTGTCACCTTTGGCCGTTCTTTCATAATTTTGATTACTTTTTATTTTCATAACCTGGGATGTGTTTTATAATGTGCAGTGTGTTGGCTGCTTGTTGAAGGACTTAACATTTCCAGTGGGGTTTTATGAGGTGAAATTCAGGGAGTGAGTATTGAAGATCAGAGTTATACCTTTTGAGGTAAACCAAAGTGCTGCCTTTCATATAACATGCATACAACTGCAACCATATTTTTTTTTTAATTTTTTTTAGTTAAAAGATGTGTGAAGCATATTACTGCAATAACTAAAACATGAATTCCTACATGGATTTATTTGTTCCTAGGGTGGTTTGTGAGGAAAAAGGAAGACTTTTGAAATAATATTTGACGCACGTTTGTATGTGAATGAATACAAATTCCAGACTACAGCATGTGAATGCAAAGGAAGTGAAAAAGTCCTTTCTCCTCAGCCTTGTAGCTGAGGTTGAAACAGGTCCTGATAAGTTGGTCATGACCTCTTTTTTTCACTCGCTTCTTCTGCATGAGTAGCTGTTACAAGGAGACTGCCTTGTATGATGCTCCATACTGATGCTATTTTTAGCAAAAGAAATGTGAAAATGCATCATCTTTCCTAACTGAAGCTGAAAAACATCCCTTTGAGATGGGCAGCTTATCCAGTGTAAAACCTAATATATATTGCTGCTGATTAAGAAACTTGCAATTAACATAATTGACTTTCATTTGCTGTCCAGGAAGCCCATTCCTGGGTAGTTTCACTTGTAACTACACCTAAATAATGTTATTGTCCAAGATCTGTCCTCAGCTGGCATTAAGCCAAGCTAGGGTCCAGACAAGCTATAGATAAATCTCATCTGGGCTTTGGATAAAGTGTTCGCGTCCGTCTTGGTGCTGTCGGCCTGCTGAGCCGTAGCTGACACAGCCGCTGCCGTGAAGCCAGGCAAGAGGATTTCACCTAATGAGACTGCACTAAGATGACATAAGACTTTCAAAGAACAACCAGAGAGGAAAAAATAACCATGCCCCAGGTTGAAATCTATGAGGTTCTTGCTTCCATCACTGTTTATTTTATTTTTTTGACAAATGATGAGAGCAAAATCTGAAGGAAAAAAATCTCAGTGATACAGATGGCATCCAGTTTCAATACCCCATACACTAGCAGCAAGGAGTGTCATCTTCCATATTTTGCTGGTCTGGCTGAGACTAGTGATTGAAAATTGGTTTAGAAAACCAGCAGATGTGATGTGATGGAAATGAAGGGAAAAATTTTTGAGAATCTTAATGCCCCTGGAAATATTAGAAGGAATACAGCCCCTACACACTTCATTTTTGTAAGGTGCTTAGGTCATTTAAATGTTTCTGATTTTCTTTGAGGCATGTAAAACTTGATAAGCACATCTGCAATTACATACAAGTGCTGCAAACATGTACTAGGATCCAGAAATAATTTATTAGTTCGTTAATTGTATGGTGTACTAACCACTGCTCTAAAAAGTTTATTACACTTTTTGAGTGGGAATTGCTTTCCCACTTTCTTGCTTCAGCCCTTAATAAAAGAATCCTATTTTCTAATGAGAGAGAGGAGAGATGGGAACAGGGTTTCTGGGTATTACTGCAGCAAATTATTGTTATGCCTTGGTTTTATTTTAAGTTTTATCATCTTTAAATAGCTTAATTTTTAGATGTGTAGATATCCTGAGAAGAATAGATATAGTAGAGTAACATACCTGTTTTGCAAATGTAAGAAATATTTTGTATGTGAGACTATCTCACATACAATAATGGCTATTCTGAGAAGGAAGATTCTAGAATTAAATAGCTGCTCATCTTAGTGATTATGCATCCATTTATGCATCAGTTCATAGTGGCTATATTATACATGCTGGTATATAACCAGTACAGGACTATTCAGTATAGATAAACACAGAAATTATATGTATTTGTGAGCTTTTCCTTGTCTCCTTGTTTAAATTGTGCTTGCATTTCCGCTCGTGCTTAGCCGCATCAAATTTATAACAATAGTGTGTGCTTAGATTTAATGCCTGCATTGGTTATCTATGTTATATGTTAACAGAACTGCATTACGGTATTAAATGTGTGTTCAGGCTCAGGCCAGCAGTAAATCATTCTTCAGAGTTGCTGATGATTAGTGCAATTTCTAGCTGCACTGCAGAAGATGATATGTCTTTATTGAGTCATATTAAGCATCCTGGGTTTTGCTTTAAAGCGAGAGAAAGGAAGAGGGAAGAGCGACAGAGAAAGATGTTCTTATGCATATGACATGCAGCCCTGGGGAAGATACAAATCTGGAATGAAAACTAATTGCTTTCTACTTTGTTGCATAGCCTGTGCTACGTGGAGTGGAGCTGACCAAAGGAGCATGTGCTGTGTGTTAACTACTAGCAAATTATCACAAAAACAGTGCAATGAAAAGGACACTTAAATCGTTCTCTAGACCTTTCAGACTGGACCTTAGTGCATTATAAATTTTTTTTTTTGATGGGTCTTCCTCAATTGGAGAATAAGGAGGGAAAAGGATGAGATGAGTGTGACTAATGCAGTAGAAAAAGCAATTAAAATCCTTTCAAATGATAAAAATCAGTCTTTTTTTTTTTCTCAGCAGATTGTTAAATATGTGGATAATATAATAAGCAATTAAAAATATGATAATATTCTAAGGGATTTTTTCTTGTGCTTGTCTCAGGAAAGAGCGAAGATTTGTAGCATCTAAATTGTGGGCACACACATCGTGCACTAAATCAGTTTTGTGTGACTGTGCCTGCTCAAGGACACTTTAGAGGACAGGACAGAACATGGCAGCCACCAGTGATTTGCTCCCTACAACAGGGTAGTATCCATTTATATACAACATCTTTTTAACTGTTTAGGCTAATTGTCTTTTTCAAGATGTTTTCTATATATTTTTAAAAGCTTTTGAATCTAGATGATGTGCTTTTCCTAAACAGTTCCATATTTTATTATGTGTCAAGCTGAATTTAACCAAAATGATCTTAAAAATATAAATGCTATGTAGCTGGTTTGTGAAAATAGTATAGCATAGAGAGATATGTAGAAATATAATATCATCAGACTAGGAAGGCAATCATTACGTGTCTGTGATGTCTGGATAGATGTTGAGAATCCCATTATAGACGATTTAAAATTCGAATTTAAATTTGAATACACGAGGTTTATACCACTAACTTCATGACAAAACACAAAAACTGAAATTAGTGTATTATAGCTCCATCTCTCTAGTGTGCATAATTGCTGATAATATAAACTAGCTGAGATCATTTTCTCTTACAGCTTCTATTGTTTTCATAGGAATGCAGTATTTAATGTTTTATGCTGACAGGCATTGCTTAGTTCCAGATGGCATTTTAGAATTATGTATGTTGCCTAATCATCAATAAGTGTCTTGTATGGAGAAGCAATTAATACTGTGATTAGTCTCCTTGTGAGTCAGCAGGTGTGTCAGATGCATAATTTTAGTGGGTAAAATATCAAAATGACTTCAGCTACGCCATGTATTTTACAGAAAAGGAGATATTGAAGCAGGATTCTTTTTGGCTATGATCCAGTTTGTATTGGGGGTGGCATTAAGAATATAACTGAACCCCCAAGCATTTTTTTTGAAATATGAATATTCCTTGCAATTCATTCTTGATATTGAAAATATTTTAATAAATTCATATAATGAATATGAAA
>JAVCKT010098794.1:0-10442 GCA_032273925.1 Rhynchotus rufescens | reverse complement strand
ATCTTCGTGGCCCTGCACTGGACTCTCCCCAGCAGCTTGACATCCCTCTTGTCCTGGGGAACCCAGAACTGGACACAGCGCACCAGATGTGGCCTCATCAGGGCTGAGTAGAGGGGACAATCTCCTCTCTCGACCTGCTGGAGATGCTCTTCTTAATGCACCCCAGGATCCCATTGACCTTCTTGGCCACCAGAGCACACTGCTGCCTCATGGTCAACTTGTCATCCGCCATGATGCCCAGGTCGTTCTCAACAGAGCTGCTCTCCAGAAGGTCAGTCCCCAGCCTGTACTGGTGTCTGGGGTTATTCCTCCCCAGCTGCAGGACCCTGCATTTGCCCTTGTTGAACTTCATGAGATTTCTCACTGCCCAGTTGTCCAGTGTGCCCAGGTCCCTCTGGATGGTGGCACAGCTCTCTGCGGTATCACCTACTCCACCCATTTTGGTTTCAGACCTGCTGAGGGGTCCCTGCGTCTCTTCATCCAGGTCGTTAATGAATAAGTTGAACAGGACCGAACCGAGGACTGACCCCTGGGGGACACCGCTAACTACAGGCCTCCAACTGAACTCAGCACCACTGATCACCCACCTCTGAGCTGTGCCATACAGCCAGTTCTCAATCCACCTCACCGTGCACTCATCTGTCTCACAACTCTGGAGCTTACCCAGGAGGATGCTATGAGGGACGGTGTCAAAACCTCCCGGGAATCCAGATAGATGATATCCACTGCTCTTCCCTCATCCATCCATCCATCCATCCATCCAGTCATTCCATCATAGAAGGCTATCAGGTTAGTCAAGCATGATTTCACCTTGGTGAGTCCATGCTGACTACTCCTGAGCACCTTCTTGTCCTCCATATGTTTGGAGACAACAGGTGAAGGTCAGGTAGAAACGATCCAGAGGAAAGGAGAACTTTTCCCTACAGGAAAGAGCAATGATACAGGTATGGGAGACAAACGATGTGTCTCCCGCTAACTTACAGGGCAGATTCATGTTCACTGAGCCTAGACGAGCGCTTCAGGGAAAGTCTAAATGTTAGCAAAACAAGTGGTGTGCACACAGTGAGGCAGCTCAAACACCATGTGGGTGGCAAGCTGAAGGACATTCCTGCAAAGACTCACAGGAGGGTCCTCCCAGTGCTGGAGGTGCAGTGTTCAAGGTAGCACCACATTGATTAATCAAATATTTGCTTGCATCTGTGACCTTCAGATATTTCCACAGTGTTTAGGGGGGTGGATGCGGGTGATTTCAGCTACAGGTGCTCTGGCAGCTACCCTGAATTTCAGCATGAGCCAGAAAGTAGGGCAGGATGAAAGAGCTTGCAGGTGACAGTCCCTGCTGATTTGGTTATTTCCAGCCATCCCTGGTGTCACGCCCCGGTGAAATTCTTCACTGTTCCATGGGCAAGGCACTTTTCAGAAGAGCTTTGCTGAGCAAAAGGTGGTGCAGGAATCTTCATGCCTACGTAGCATCTTGACTACTCATGTTGTCAGCTGGTAGAAGTCACTGCAGCTCTCCACTTCAGTGGAGAGCAGTGATTTATACCTTCTGGGGCTCCTCTCTCTTCCTAAACAAGGAGAAGGAAAAACATCCTTATTGATGTAACGTCAAAGGAAGCCCGAGTCTTCTTCCCCTCTGTGCAACAAGGTGAGGAAAGCACAAACCTCCTACTCATACTTTACATACATGTGAAACATGAAAATTTTTACTTCCTGAAGATTTTGGGATGGAGAGAGAATTTGGGATAAGCAAGATGCAGCTATTAAAGTTCCTCTTATTCATCTTTGTGTTGAACTTTTCCCAGTGCTGGACAGAGGTGGTACTAGCTGGGAGTTTCTTGGTGACAGGATCCATCCAGCTGCTGTTTCACTTGGAAGAAGAGGAGCCTCCAAGAATTTCTGGTTGAAATGCCCTGCTGATAGTGACGGGACAAGCACTTACGTGCTCTGGAAAGCGAGGCAATTCTGCAGGTTTGTCCTTCAAAGTCCTGCCGTGCTGCTGTGCTAGCCAGAAGATTCATTCCATGTGTTTGAGAGGCAAATAAAACAGCCCAAGGGAGCAGCCAGGACACGTCTTCTATTGCCAGTTCTCAGCTAGTCAGAGGGGAGGAGAGGATATTTCCTGAGACCTACTTTACATCTCTTTCTCTCTCCCTCTCCTCTCTCTCCTCTTTTTCTTTTTTTTTTTCCTTCTCTCTCTCTTCTCTCTCTCTCTCTCTTTTTTCTCTCTCTCTTTTTTTTTTTTTTTTTTTTTTTTTTTTCCCTTTCAGTAGGAAATTGTGAGAGCATGAGGTAAACAGAGCCATGGAGAGTGGGAAGCTCTGGAGTGGAGTGTGGACAGCCAGGACAGCCGGGTACAAAGCTGACCCATATGTTTTCAGCTGGTTTGTGGCAGCCTCTCTGCTGGCCTCCACCCAGGCTGTCTCTTCCCTGCAGCACCGGATGGCTGGAGATGGGGCAGGCGATGGGAAACCAGGCAGTGCAGAGCTGTGTGATAGGTTCCCTGCTGAAAGCACTGCCAGGAGATGTAGCACCTCTCCTCCAGCTGGCCAGCGTAGCTGGAAAATACAGATGAGGCTTGAGGCTCACAAGTCATTGCACAGATCATGCTGCTCCTTCATGCCAAGGCCATCCTCATTGCAGCCTCTCTGCTTGGTCCGTCACAGCTTCAGGCTGATGCATGCTGTCCATGGTGGGACGAGGTGGGCTGTAACTTCTTTTGGAGAAATCTGAGTGCAACGGAGCACCCAAAATACTGGCTGATGCTGCCCAGGTGCTGGATGATGTTGGCCTTGATGCTGAAGGTAGATCAGAAGTGAATAGAAGGCACAGCACTGTGTTCCTGAGAGCCAGTGATGGGAACAGAGATCTGAGTCTGCAGCAACTTCTCAGCTCTGCACCAAGGCTAATGTTGCTGCCAAAACACCGAGATTTCTGGTACAAAGTGGTCCCATGGGCTCTTTGCAAAACTCTGGAGAAGTCGTGTGCACAGGAGGGACTATTTCTGACCTGGTTGGAGCCCAGTTGCTCACATCAAATTTGTCAAGGGAGTTTTTGGTCACAAGGTGCCTTTTCCCATTTCCTGCCAATCTTTCTACTGGTGCGAATGAACCATTGTCCACGTGGATTGTATGTGACAGGCTAGTGGGGCTCTTCATGTCCTCTTGTTCAAAATGCTCTTGCTCAAGATACTCCTTAACATCACAGCTTCCCTATGTCAAGCCAAGAGCTAGTGCTTGCTAACCCAAGCCAGCAAGGAGGCCTTCCAAGTTGGTTTTGAACGCTTCAGGAGATGGAGATTTGATCCTCTTTATCCTCATGGATAAAGGATGGTCTCTGTTTCTAATCAGATCATCTCTGCCTCCAACATTCAGCTCTAGAGATATATTTGTGCTGGAAAAATAAATAAGCAGGCTTTCCCATGACATCTGGATCTCCAGCTTATGCCTAAGTGCCTTACTTCTCCCAATAGCATCTTCCTCCTGATGAGAGAGCAGACCAAGCATTGCATCTTCAGGCCAGGTCTGGCAGACACTGGGTGCCAGGGGCTGATGTGGGTGAAGGATTTTCTCCTTCTTTCACAGAAAAGAAGAGTTTTGCTTCATGCTTATGAATAACATCTCCCAAACGTTGCAGAGCAGAGCTGGTCAGGTTAGGGAGCACTTAATCTCATGCCACCATTTACTATGGTGAGCAAAATACAAAGGAAAGGTGCAGGTAAGCTGGTGGCGCGGGATGTCCCCCTGAACCAGTGGGGTTAATGGGGAAGCACATTCTGCAACCCACACCCTCTGCAAATTGAGAAAAGTTCCTCAGCTCTTGTCGGTCAGGGCTCTCACTGCTGTCAGTCAAGTGGTAGTTTCCATGATAGGTAAATCTGGACAGCTAGAGGGAGACGAGTTCTGTCATGAGGTAAAAATGTGTGTTTTTTTGACCTGCCTTGTGGTTTTCCTCTGTGGGACCCAGTGAGGCTCATGATGGGACGTTCCTCTGGAGTCAAGAGAGCATTAGCAGGATGCAGCCTCAACCTTGAAGCTGTTACGCAAAGACCTGGACCAAGCCCAAAACCCTCCAGGAGGGAGAGAACTGGGCAGGGTCCACCTCTCGTTCTTCAAAACTGGAAGAGTTCAAAAAAGGAAGAGTTTTCCAAGGTCTCAACTTTCTTTGATTTTCCAGTAGCATGAAATCCTTTCTTTAATAAATACTGTATAAAGCTCATTCTTAGGGAAGCACTTTCTGACAAGGACCCTTCTGCTGGAGGATTGTCTCAGCTTTGCCTCACAGACCATGGATAGTGAAGCCTAACGTGGAGTATCCCAGCAGCCTGACCAGATTTGAATAACATTAATATTAATAACACCAATGGTCCCTTTCTAATTGTTGTTACTGTGCCAAGTAAGTTCCCGCTGCAAACAGGCCCTAGGGCCCTAGCACATCTGCTGACTTGAAGCACAAGCTCTGGAATGCATTTTTTTCCCTAGATGTCACCTTATTTTTTTTTCCCCTCCTCTCTGGATTTCTAGGATAATTGAACTCATTTTTTTTTTTCACTCTGCTATTGCTGATGTGGATGGGCTGGGCTGCATTTTTTAGGATCTGATTCAAAGCCCACTGAATGCATGTCTGATTTGCTGTCGATCCCTGTGGTCTCTGGAGCAGGCACCACATAACTGGGATATATATATATACACACACTTTTTTTTTCATACAAGCAATGGTGGTTAGAAGGAGTGAAGAAGAAAAACTGTTTTTATTTAAAAAGCAAATAAAGAAGGTGCTGTTCCTTCAAACTCTTTCTAATCTATCCACATTCCACATTGGGGATCCTGAGAGCACTACAGCAGCTTCCCTCACTAGATGAGCCCCTCTTAGTTTGGGGGGCTTCTGCACTTGCTTTGCAGCAAGCAGATACCTTCACTTTTTGTGACTTCTTGTGCCACCTTTCCTACTTGCAACCTGAAATCTTTCCTTTTTCATTTTTTCCCATTTACTGATATTTTTTCCATTATCTGATATTGGCATGGAGTAACCTTTGGGTTTTTAGGTTAAAGATGCCAAGTAAGAGCTGATTTAATCTTCCATCTTTTCCACCTTCCCGCAGCCTAACCCCAGTCCAGAGGAGGAGTTCTCCTCATCTACGCTGCACCATCTTTTACCCTTCTGTTCCCTTTCCTTATTCACTCCTCCCATGACTCCCTCCCCTTCCATTCAGTCATATCCCCACCACTGAGCTCCTTCCCAACGTATGTTTTTGCTGGCAGTGCTAGCCAGGGCTTAGGCCATGTCTACCACCTGCTAAGCCACCAAAACAGGGCTCCTGCTCAAACCAGGGTATCGCATCAGATCCCCCCAGAAACAGAGACACCAAATTACTCATTTCTTGGTAAAGCTATGGCTGCCCTCTTTCACAGAGAGATTTTCGCTTCCCTCCTTGGCTTTTGGGTTTAAAACAAATAAAGGGGTTTGTCAAAAGAAGGGAGGAGAAAAAAAAAAGGATCCAGTGACATTACAGTGGGCATCTCAGGAGGTTGTAATGCATCCAGCTGACTGCAAACCTCATTGAGATCTGGCCATGCCTCTAAGGTCGTGTTAGAAAAGAAAGGATAGTCTGAGGAAAGGTTCAGGGTCTGGGAGAACTGCAGCCAGTCCTGGGAAGCAGATCCCAGCCAACAGGGGTAAGAGGTGGAAGTTCTCTACATACCTCTGGAAGCCCTGGTTGAGTAACCACCAGCCTGACCTGAAAGATCTGCATTTTGGCCATCTTATTCCTCTCTATCTGTGATAAGTGCCTTTGTGACCAGGATGAATGAAGGGATGGTTGTTGTTGGACATTTATTTTTCTCTCAAAAATAGTAAAATACATTGGTTTTCCTATGTTGTTGTTTCGAAGCAGAAAATCCGGACCATGGTGGCCAGAAGTTCCGTGCTCTGAATTTCTCAAGTCCTGGCTTAGCTGCTTGCTTTCCTGCCGTTTCTCCATCTGTGAAGGGCAGATCGAAATGCTGACGTCCTTCAGTAGGGAAAACTGTGGGCAGAATCACTTGGATCTCTGAAACTGTCCAAAGGAGATGTCTCTTGACAGACCCAAATTCCTGCTTTGCAAGCCCATGCAGAATAGATGGATTGGATGATCTGTATAACTAGTCACCAATCCTCTGTTTCCCATGCAATCATGGAAAATCTCACAGTAAGACCCTTCCCAAGATCAACAGCTATGATTTGGAGGAACTGATATCTATTACCTATTACCAGTAGCACCTGAAGGACCAGGCTGGACAAGAGATGCTGCATTTTTGGCTGTCTGAAGCCATGTGGGCAGAGGGCCAGATCCAGCACAGCGGATGAAGCAGTTCTGCAGTTGTGGATGGAGCATCAGACACTGCTGTTGTGTTAGGGGGTGGATGATGTGAAATGATTCCCTGCCATCAACTCCTCACATTCACTGTGGTTGCATCAGGGCCCAAACAGGTCAACAAGATTGTGTCAGGCGGCAAACTTTAAAAAAAAAATGGGAGGGTCAATGCAACTCTTTTTTGAAAGCAGGGAGATGTTCAGTGGTCCCCGTTGCCTTTCGGATCACAGACCTCTGAACTGTGGCCAGGTTGCAGTCCGTGCTCTTCCCAGCAAGCACGTGGCACAGCTGGCTGGCTTGCAAACCAAGGCCAGCTGGAACTGCAAAGAGCTGACCAGCTTCTTGCTCCTCTTGCCTCCAAGCCCATCTCTGGTAGGGAAGGAGGCATCCACAGGAGATTGGGGGCTTCCTCCATGTGCTGGTAGGAGGTTGTTTTCTTGGTTGCTCCTCAGAGGACATGGGTCTGTCCTGCATAGGGGACCCAGGTCTCTGCTGTTCGACCTGTGAATCTCAGGTACAAGTGTTAGCAAAAGAGGAGCTCTACAGAAGGGCTCCGTGAAGATTTGCCTCATTTATTACCCTTCAGTTTTGGCTTTCTGTCTGCTCAGATCTTGACATATTCTTATAGCTACAGGAGCTATAGCTCATGATGAAACCACAGACACTGAAGACCTGGTAGGAGAACAGCATCCAGTAGCATTTTGTGGGTAAAAATTCTGTAGCTCTGTGTACAAACTCTTAGGAAGGACTCAGCACAGGGGCAGAGATACAAGTGAGGAGATGCCAGGGAAAGTATGTGAGATTTAGGCAGCAACTGGGAAGAACTGGAGAGTTATTGGGACTGGACACTTGTTTGACTTTCCTTGGACTGCATCCAAAGCCAGTTATAACTGACATTTTTTTTCCACTGACTTCCGTGGGCTCTGGATCAGGACCTTTGTGTCTACAGGGTTATCTCGATTTCCTGGAACTTGTTCACTGTTTGAATTTACTAAGTATATTTACTGCCAGACTCCTTTCTTTTACCTTTAACTCCTGCAATTTGGCTGCGGAGAGTTCCCAGCAGCTGCTGTTCACGCAAGTTGCCATGCTCTCCTGCAACGGGCCAGGTATCTCCCAGGGGTCCCCTTTGGGTCGGCTGCATGTAACTCAAAATCAGAAGCTCCCCAACAAGTTTTCCTCTTGCAGAAATCATCTGGAGGAGTTAAGAAGATTCAGGAGTTTTAGAAAGCATTAAATCTTTTCTTGCAGAAATTTTCAGACACAACTCCCTAGGAGATGAGTCTGCTCTATCACCTGTATGCAATCATTTGGGTACTAGTTTGAGCCTCTCCAGTGCTCATGTGATCCCTGCCTTCAACTGCACTTACATCCAAATTTACATCTAATTGCCCCTTCATATACACTTAGACCTTGTCTCTTCTCGGATAATATTTCTCGTGGGAGCACAGGAATGTGTGAGCATGAACCTCCTTCTTCCTGACAGTGGTATGAGTGGAGAAGGACATTTAAATAGCTGGTTTCATCACTGCATGAAAGGAATGAATGAGCATGGAATAAGTGAAACATCCTAATGGACTCAGCTAGGATGTATTGGAATTACTGCAGGCTGCTGCTGAGATATTTGAGGGGGATAAATATACTTGTTTTTTTGTGTGTGTTTACACCAGGGTTTACCAACTTGCATAAAGAACATATTAAAACTACCTTTTTGAAGGTGAAAAAGGATGATGCTTATTCCTTTGAGACAGCTGCTTCCATGCTGACAGAGATAGCTGGGGAAGGAGAAGAACTGGGAAGAAAGCACAGCCCTGCACTTCCAAACTTGGTCTTTGCAGGGTGACAGGGTGGTTTGGAGAGGCTCTGCTAAAAGGAGGTGCCCAGCCGAGGAGAAACAGAGCTGAGTTCCTCAAATTGCCTTCTGTTTCTCCTTGCCATGGTCCTCCTTGGACCCCCATCGAAGGCTCCATACCATTGATGGGTATTGCTCTTCACTGCCTTTCCCCAGAGGTGGAGGGCTGTGAAGCCTCCAGTTTCTCAGCCTGGAGAGCAGATACAGCTGATGGAACAAGGTTTCCTGAATCACTAGGAAAATGTTTTTAATCCAGATGGTATCCCCAGGCCTTTGGCCACTTCACTGCAGCAAAATGCCTTCATTAATATCTACAGCATCTGCACGTGGCTGGATAACTCACTTTTCCACTCAACGTAGAATATGTTGACATGTTGACAGGAGAGTCCTTTTGCATAGCACATTTATTATGCAGAGAAGGTGCTCCCATGTGGGTGCGTGACCCTGGATTGCCTTTAGACCTGAGCCTGGAGTCCAATTTGAGCTTCATTCATTTATTTTTAACCAGTAATTTGCATTTCAAAGGTTGATGAGCTTAGTACATGATTAGGTAGATATGCAGACAAGCTTCCCATGTCACTCTCAAGGTAAATATTTCACTTACATACACAGAGTCAAAGTACATCTTGCATGTGTATATAAAAAGCCATATATACACACACACACACACACACAAACATACATACATACATACATACATATATATATATACACACACACACAAACAGGGACAAACTGCAGTTTCCTAGCAGCAAATATGCCTGTTTAGCTCTGGGTCACTGCTAGCCTGGTCCTCTCCTGCCCAAGCAGTGGAATTTCAGTATGGGCTTCTGTAATGCTGAAGTTGTGCTGGAAACCTGCTCTTCCAGCACCAAGTCACATGAAATTGCCACTCGATCAGAAGGGAGGTGTGAGCACCTAGAAGGCCACTGCCCATGCGCTGGAAGGCTTGCTTGGCCTGTGTCAGAGTGCTTCAGTGACACGTGTCGAGATGACCTTGTTCCCCAGCTTTCTCAGGTGCAATCTGTTTTCAGCCTGGTTTTATTTTTAAAGGCCTTGTCAAACACCCAAAAAAAAAAAAAAAAAAAAAAAAAGCTCACTTTTGCCAAAGCAACTGCTGGCCAAAAGTCGTCTTGTATGCTGATTGGCAAGTGCTGGCTTTCAGAAGGAAGGTGAGAGCACTGAAACACTGCTCCAGGCTGAAGCCATCGTTGTTTTAGGTACTGTGCAAATATCTGGGGGGGCAATACCCCCAATACAGCCCAAATGTATATAGGTAATGCCTGCAAATGGTACTAGAGGGACTTTGCACTGGAGGACTCTCTTGGAGCCCTACTTGGTAAGGTGTTTTGGGATGTGTTCCCCCCGTCAAAGTCCAACACCTCTATTGCAGATGTGATCCAATGAGCCCCATAACTGCCCCCCGTAACTGCCCTCCAGGCCTGTGTCGTTCCAGGCCTGGGGGCAAATGGGGAGCTTCTGGCCAAATGGATTTAGTTTCTCCACAGATTCTCAGTTCTCTGCAGCTGGCCCCCCAAACTCCCCCTGGCTCAGCCCTAAACTTCTGAAGTTTTGGCCACATTTTTAAGGTCATGCACTGACAGTTGCTCATGGCTTGATGCTGGAGGGCTGGGAATTTGAATGGTGAAGAAGCTCAAAGTAACGAGGGCCTTGAGGGCTCTGCTCACATATCTCCAATGCAGACTTCTCCCTGGTGGCTTCTGTGCTGGTCACTTTCCACTGCTTAACCACAAGTTGGTTCAATCCCGTCACCAGACTGAAATGTAAGCCTGGGATCCGGGTGTAATTATATACTAATTCAGAGGGCTCTTTTACTTGTGTATTTATTTATTTATTATTTGGGAATAGAAAAATCCCTGCTCTACTTAGGGGCGGCTGAGCACAAAATATTGTTTTAAGGCTGAAAGGCACAGTGTGTTCCAGGACGATGGTGTGCAGGTACGAGACCCAGTCCATTGCCTGGAATTATTACCCTGGTATAATTTGGTGCCGCTTCACACACATATTTTACTTGTCCTGCAGCCTGAGGTTTTCTAATATATTTATGGGGAAGGAATAAGAGCTTAAAATATAATTTTCTCTCTCTCTTTTTTTTTTTCTTTCCCTTACCTCTCCCTTCCCTTTCCTTTCCATTTCTCCTCCTCCTCCTTCTCCTTCTCCTTCTCCTCCTCCTTCTCCTTCTCCTTCTCCTTCTCCTTCTCCTTCTCCTTCTCCTTC